>JAZHYW010051275.1:0-102666 GCA_037355805.1 Ixodes ricinus
CACCGCTCCGACAGAAATCGACCCTTTCGCCGAATTTTTTGCTCCTGCCGATTCGCGAACATTCGCCGAAGGTCACGTTTCCTCTCGGGGAGCTCCAGGACCTTTTTCAACGCACTGTGAGTCCCCACATTCTCTTTTTCATCGCCGACAAGCCGGCCACGCCGGTTCGGCCCCGCTAAGCCTAACAGCTCCCGATCGAGTACGCGACCGGCTGGCGGCCACGGCGCCGCTCGGGGTCGGCCTTGCGCCGTAGTCGTCGCTATCCCTACCAACCGCACCCCATCTGCCCGCTCAAACATGGGCCCTGAAGATAACAACCCCTGGCAAACGGTCACTTATGGCCGCAAGATTTACTCTGACCTCCACACCGTCATCATCCGGCCACGCGACGGGCTCTCCCTCGCAAAAACGCGCCCGGCCCAAGCCATGCAGAGCCTCGCTGCCGCGGCGCGTCTCACCCCTACCGAGGTGCGTGAAGCAGCGCTCTCCGTGCAAACCCGCTCCAACCTATTAATCTTCAAGACATTCCGACAAACCGCTATGACCAAAGTACTGCAGCTCGAAAGCCTGTCCATCGGAGACGCTACTTACGGCGTTGCAGCCTATCCCGCGGCCCCGGCCGACTCCTGCAAAGGTGTAATTCACGGAGTACCCGCACACACCTCTAGCAAATACCTCACCGACAACCTCGATCGCTCCTGGCCATACAATAATCACAGCAAGAATGATGGGGCGTACAGAAACCGCCCTTATCACCTATGAAGGATCCTATGTGCCTCGCACGGTGCTCTACTGCCAAGCGGAATACAGATGTTACCCCCACCGCCCCAAAGCTCAACAGTGCACACTCTGCCATCGTCTGGGACACCGCGCCGATGTCTGTCCGCAAGCCCCTACCACAAGGATATGTCCCACCTGTTCCGCGGATATAACGAACATTCCTCCCACTCAACCACACGAGTGCTCCCCCTCCTGCCTCAACTGCGGGGAAGAGCATCCCTCCACCTGCCCCACCTGCCCCGCCAGAGTCAAAGCGGATGCTAAAGCAGTGCAAGCGGCGTACAAACAACGTCTCCAAGCACGACGTGCCGAACGCCCATTTTCCCGCCCGTCCTCACCCTCACCGCAGCGACAGGCCAAGCTTACCCACACTCGGGGAAGAGCCCCTTCCAAGCCAGGTCCGCAAGCTCGACCTCCTCCACCCCCCCAGCAGGGCTCCTCTACCCCCAAGCCGCAGCAGAATCGGGGCTCCACCAGTTCGAAGGCAGCCATCACCGGGCCCCTCGGACACTCCAACATCGACTCCAGCTTCCCGCCCGGTCCAGAAGTTTCAGCACACCTAGGGTAAGCCAGCCACTCCCGCCTTCCCCACCTGCTCGTCCCCTCCCCGCTACCTCTACAGACGCTTACCGGGCGGCCCTTCTAACAGTGCGCACACAGCAACCCATGCCATCACACACACAATTACAGTCTACAATCGCTTCTCGTCCATCGACACCTGTGGCCCCCACCTTTCAAAATATCATGGAATTACTCACCGCCATTGACCACAAAATAGATAACCTCGAACGGCGTATCGAGGCCCTCGAGCGCATGGGCTCATACTACCCCTCCATGCCCATCCCAGAGAGGCAAACGCCATCCGTCCCCCCCCCCCCCGCACACACACAAGCCCCCAAACAACGCCGAGACAGCGTCTCCTCAATGACATCCGAACACAATGAATAAGTCCGCCACAGAGCAGTTTGTCATTTGGCAGTGGAACTGTCGCGGCCTCCGATCGAAAAAGGCATCCCTGCAGCTTTACCTCCAAACCACACCCCAACCTCCCGACATTATAGCTCTTCAAGAACCCCACGGACTTTTCACGCTCCCAGGATATGTCCCCTACACCCAAACTCTCCCTGACCTTCCGGCTCGTTCCACTACTTTTGTTCGAAAGGGCCTCACAGTCGCCCCTATTGACCTCTCCTCCCATGTCACAGACACCCAGGAAGTTGTTGGTGTCGTCATACAACCTCCTAGACCAAAATACCTGCCTCTCACTCTCCTCAACACATACTGGCACCCAAACAGGAAGGCCCCGAACCCCAAAACCCTTTTTGCTGGTGCTATGCGGACTCTCCCACCCACGGATGTTCTTCTTATTGGCGACTTTAACGCCCCCCACCCTAGCTGGGGTTACCCCTATACTTCACCCAACGGTCTAGCACTGGACAGGGAAGCATCTGCACACTCCTACACTCTCCTCAATGACATTCTTTCCCCCACCCGTATGGGAAATTCTGTCCAACGGGACACAAATCCCGACCTTGCCTTCTACAAGGGCTCCCACCAAGTCAGTTGGCGTAATACACAAGAACTGCTTGGGAGCGATCACCACATAATCGAACTCACCGTCACGTACAACGCCAGAAAAAAAAACACCACGCAATCGCTCCACCCGAATTACTGAGTGGGATCGATTTCGTCAGGAACCCAATCCCCCGGTCGATATCTCTAATCCTGTGGGATGGTTCTCATCCCTACAAGCAAACTGCTCCAAACACACCAAACAACTCGCCACTACACTAGAAGTCCCTTTGTAGACAACCACCTTGTTCACCTGTGGGACGCGCGCCGGGGTCTCATCCGTCGCTGGCGAAAACAGAAGCACAATAAACGCCTTAAGAAACGGATTCAAATCCTCACCTCAAGGGCCGAGACACACGCAGACCACCTTGTGCGCCAGAACTGGCACTCCCTGTGGGATTCCCTTAATGGAAAGCTTGGAGCCAAACAGACGTGGAACATCCTTCGATCTCTCATCCAACCTAGCTCTCCAAAAGACCCCTCACCCAAATCCTCCTTACTACCCAGCTCACCCCTGCGGAACTTGAGACGAACCTTCAAAACGCCTTTTACCCCACCGACCCTAACCCCCCGAGTACCCTGACCACACCTTTCTCCCCTCCGCCCTAGACACCCCTTTACCGTACAAGAGCTTACTCAGGCACTGTCTTCCATTAAGCGTAACACCACCCCCGGAGCTGATGGTGTCACATACCAGCTGCTCCGTAACCTCTCCTCCGACAACCTCACGACCCTTCTCTCCATATTCAATCACATCTGGTCAACGGGTCACCTACCCCCTGAATGGAAACATTCAGAGATCATACTCATCCCTAAGTCAGGAAAATCCCTCACACTTGATAATCTCCGCCCTATCTCCCTCACCTCATGTGCGGGCAAGCTTCTAGAAAAATGGTCACCACTCGCCTTGAATGGCATCTTGAGCATAACAACATCCTGCCCCCTACCCTCATCGGCTTCAGAAAACATGTCTCCACGCAGGACAGCATCCTCCGCATCACCAACGACGTATACCAGTTCCCTAGCACCGCTCAGCTCCGAGCTATCCTTGCACTTGATGTACATAAAGCATTCGACAACGTGCTACACAAGGCAATCCTAGATAACCTTGCCCAGACTGACTGTGGATCTAACATGTATAACTACGTTAAAAGTTTCCTTCACTCCCGCACCGCCTCCTTTCGAATCCCCAATCACAAGTCCACCCCTTTCGTTCTCACTAAAGGCACCCCTCAAGGCTCTGTCCTTTCCCCTACCCTCTTCAACATCGCCATGATGAACCTTCCCCCTTACTCGACACCATCCCCAACCTCAAGCATTCCCTTTATGCCGACGATATCACCCTCTGGACTCACTCCGGGTCCGCAGCGGACCAGGAAGCGACTCTCCAGGCGGCCGCCGATATCATCGACACCTACACTCGCTCCACCGGCCTCTCTTGCTCCCCCCACAAGTCGGAACTTCTGGTTGTTCTCAACGCCCGTAGTCATCTTGCCGACCGTGCCCTCATCAAGGTCCATGTTGGCGGTACCCCTGTCCCCTCCAAAAACCAAGTAAAGATCCTTGGTCATATCTTTCAATACAACGGCAAAGCCAATCACACGGTCAATAAGTTGGTTCGTCAAATATCTCCTCTGGTCCACATCATTCGCCGTACCACGGGCAAGCACCACGGACTAAAGGAGCAGGAACTCCTCCGCATAATTGATGCCGTAATCCTTTCCCGCATGCTTTACACCATTCCTTACCATTCCCTCACCCGCACCGAAACCCGAAAACTGGACACCGTCCTTCGCAAGGCATATCGTCTTGCGCTAGCTATCCCAACCTATGCACCCCTTCACCTCATCGAAGCCACAGGTATGTTCAATACCCTTCAAGAGCGTATCTCCATACATCTCTCGTCCCAGATTCATCGCCTTCAGACCACCGCACAAGGACGCTTTATTCTCAGTAGCATTTCATACGACTGCTCATCGCTCCCTCCCCTTCCTCCTCTGCCTCCTCCATGGGAACACCTTCCACGCATCTCTATCGACCCCATCCCCCGAAACATGTCCCCCAAAACTGAGACAGGTCGCCGCAAACACCGATGCACCCGTCTCACATCCACCCTAACAGCTTTCGCTAATGCAGGCCATCGCATCTACTACACCGATGCGCACTATTCAACCGAGGACGCTTACGGCACGATCGCTGTAGTATGCGACTCACCTCCCCTCGAGCACACTCATTCTTTCGAAAAGCCTCCTTCTGTTCCCGATCTAGAGCTTCAAGCCATCGCAGAGGCTATCCAAGCTGACTGCAGATTACCACCTTCTGACCTCGACACAATCATCGTAACTGATTCACAAGGCGCACTACGACTCCTTCAGCAGAATAACGGCAATCCGTACCCAACTACAATCCTCAAAGACTTGCTGGACAAGCACCCCAACCACCATTTTCGGATAATATGGACCCCAGGTCACGCGGATGTGGAAGGTAACGCGCGTGCTGACGCGCTTACTCGAGCCAATACCTCTCCGGGTACTCCCACTCCCTGGCCATCTCTTTATCACCCCCCCCCACCACTCCGCATCACACAGCACCAGCAACGCCGCACGCACCTTGAGCAACAACGCCTCTCGAGACGACTGCTCCCACCTCCCCCAGCTTCCTTCTCCAGGACCGATGCCAGCATCATCCGGCGAGCCCAAACAGACACACTCCCATCACCTCACTTCACACACCTCTTCACCCAGGCACGAGGCTCTCCTAAGTGCCCCCATTGTGGCGGTTATCCCAACATCCCACATACCTACTGGTACTGTTCCCACGCTCCTAGTCCACCTTCCTTCCCAAACCCTCCCTCTTCCTGGCAGGAGTGGCTGGCCCCCCGCCCGATCGGGTGGAACAGTTCTTCGAAGCGCTCGTTGCCCATGTTAAACGGGTAATCGAGGCCGAAGGACTAGAGAAGTCATCTACCCCACCGCTTCCCTGATTCCTTTCAAAAGAATGCCCTGGACATAGGGCAATATTCTTTTCAATAAAGATGTTTCTCTCTCTCTCTCTCTAAGTCCCAACAAATTCCCAGAGTGCGTTGAATCGGTAGGGTATCGTTATTCAGGTAAAGTTTCCTTAAATCCCGTGTGTGGTCATCCTTCGGGAACGCTTCCTTCACTCTTCTGCTGTTTGCGACTATCTTGTGAAGCCTTAGGTTAAAAACTGCCAACTTATGTTGCGTGCGTCTCAGCAGGTCAATGACACCATCCGCCATAGGAAGGGACCTCAACCCATCGTCTACGTAGAAGTCTTTTTCAACGAACTACCTACCGTCTTTGCCAAATTTTCTTCTTCTTGTGCTGTCCTTCGGAGCCCGTATGTAGACACTGCTTGTGATGAATTGTTACCGAACACATGTATTCTTATCCGATGTTGCACCACTTTGTCGTGAATGTCACTGTTGTGGAACCACAATAACCTCAGGTAGTTTCGGTGGTCTCGTACCAGGAAGCAGTAGAACATCCGCTGAATTTCCACTGTGAGAGCGAAGAGGTCTTTCCTAAAACAAAACAGGACGCTTAACAGGCTGCTGGTCAAGTCTGGTTCGGTGAGAATAGCACTGTTCAGAGAAGTTCCCTTGAACTGAGCACATGAGTCGAACACGACCCTGGTTCCACCTGGTTTTGGTGGGTAATACACACCAAAAATTTGAAGATACCAACACTATTCTTTTTCTGTTAACGGTGGGGTTTATGCGTGGTCGTTCCTAAACATATTGTCCATGAACGTCGCAAATGCTCCTTCATCTCTGGTTTCTTCTGCAGTGCGCATCGCCGTGATGCAAGAAGAGACTGTGCAAGCCCTTCTTATTGGGAAGCCAAGGTCTTGGCACGCGGAAAGAAGAGAGGCTACCCAACTACACGACTCATTTTGAAGACTTCATTTTTCACGATGTTTAGGAATCTTCTGTCTTCCACCAAAGGAGCTGGTTGGTCGTCGTTCTTTGTCATCTGGAACAACGTGTCTGTCGTTTCCTAGACGGAGTAGTATTTGATGGGTGCAGCTTGGGTAGGTGGTACATGCTGGGTTGGTTTGACGAGACCAGTGAACTTCTCCTTAACGAGAAAATGACTGCGGCCAAATTAAAAACGGGAGGGTCGTCCATTTTCAAGCCACATTTGACTTGAAGTTGGTCACACAGTCTGGCTTGCGCGTGCGGCTCCAGGCAGACGTCTCCTATTATCGCTCATCCTAGGTCTAGTCGTTGACGGAGGGCGCATCAGGAGGCCCATTGCACAACTGACGCACATTGTGAGCTGTCAAGATATCTCTTCCCAGCAGAAGCAGAATCTCAGTTTCCGCACTCAACGAAGGTATGAGGCTCTTCTATAGCCTTAAGATGAGGGTGATGACGTGCAGCGTCTGGTATCAGAATATCAATCCTGTTGTTTATCATGTGATTGCATTTGATCAGGGTTGCGAAAGGTAGCTTCACGCTACAATCAATATTTTCGAGCAGAAACCCAGAAGCTCTCATACCTGTCATTTCTGCTGCTCCAGCGCATGTCTTCAAGTTATAAGAAGAGCTCTCTTCCTGCACATCAAAAAGATCGCAGAATTCTGTCCTTGCCAGTGACCCCATAAAAAAGATGGGCGGCCTCGAGTACGAAGACACATACCGCATGCTTACCTCGACACCTCCCAACTATGTTCGGACGAACGGGAGGTGACTGCAGTCAGACTGAAAAGGGGTAATATCAAGCTCGTTGTAGTCTTGGTCTACATCCGACCAAGAGCTGTCCCTAACGACGGAGGACCGACGGAGTGGATCCGTAAGATATCAGAGCTAGCGGAAGGAGACCGAACGATCATAGGAGGAGACTTCAATGCGCAACACCGCTAATGGGGATACGATATTAACGCCAAGAGAGGCAGAGACATCTTAGAAGCCATGCAAGCCAACAACTTTGAGTTCTGCAACGAACCGGGCGTTAAAACAAGGCTAGCTAAACAAAGAATTCAGAAAGACACCAAACCAGACCTAACTTGGGCCACGGAAAACCTCGGTCTTCAGTGGACTCCATGGAAAGACACGCATGGCAGCGACCACTATCTTATTGAGATAAAAATCTATCATTCAGGAGGGAATAACGACAAGGACTCAAGACCATTCATAAAAGGGCACACATTTCGTAAGCTACTCAAAGAGAGCCTCAAACAGATTCAGGACATGGAAAATGTCATCCGCGAAGCTATGAAGAATGCCAAGATTCACGTAATATTTAAAAAAGGGGACCCCACACCAGACACGCACCTCCTCAACCTATGGGCTAGCACACTACAGCCCTTCAAAGCTTCAAAAAAGAAGACAAAAAAACTAAAAATTAAATTTAACATGGCACCTGCCAAGGCAACAAAATACTCCAACAAACTAAGCAGACAGAAGTGGAGAAACCACTGCAAATCCTTCAACGCGCGCTCTGGACTTAGAAAAGCTTGGCGTACATACAAGGAGATGGACAAAAGAAAGAAAAACTAGAAAGGCAGCACAAAACCTCGCGCTGCGAATCAACATCACGGAGAAAAGAGCTGGCTGCGAAAGCGTCACAACTCTTTTTCCCGCAGGCTGCAATCTGCCACCGAAGAATATTACAAACGCAAGAAAAGCTGGTCTGCGAAACCACCCGAAGAACCGGGAATGGACGAACCCTTTAAAATGGGGGAACTGCTCGAAGCAATTCACACTGCCAAACAAGAGAGTGCCCCCGGCTCTGACGGGATTACATACACTACTCTCAGAAACCTTTCAACAGAGGCCAAAGAAAGCTAATTGACAAGTACAACGACGTCTGCGCCAAAGGCAAGATACCAGATTGGTGGAAGGTATCCTGGGCAACCCTGACACCCAAACCGGCGAAAATACAGGACAAGATCAGAACAAGAAACAGGACGGTAAAAAACACCAAAATAATCGAAAAGGACCTGAAAAAAAAAATTAAAGCTACAGCACCACATTCAGAATTCGGGGACATCTTGTCTCCTGTCGACACTTCTTACCCAGAAGGTTCGTGGTGACACATTACTACCCGCGAGTTTAACGTCAAGGATATCTACAGAAGTGAGTGGCGTCAAGGGCAGTGTTTGGCAGACTCCTTTTGGCACCGTTGGCGACGTGAGTTCTCGACAACGCTTCAGAGCCCTAGCAAGTGGCAGGATTGCCGTCGAGACCTCAAGGTGACATTGTGGTCCTAAGGGACAAACAAGTTCACAGCAACGCGTGGCCTATGGGTGTGATTGTGAACACATTCTCGAGTAGCAGACGGAAAAGTACGAAAAGTAGAGATCACGACGTCGACCGGAGGAGAATAAAATCTTCGAAGGCCAGTCACCGAGACTGTCCTTCTCATTCTAAGTCAAGACTAATCGCGAAGCTATGAACGTTTTGAGTGTTCCAAACATTTTCTTTGGTGTGCACAATAAGGTAAAATCAGATAGCAGACGTGGAGTTACTGTCACCGTTCAACAAGGTTTTGATTTCATCTTGCGTTCGGCCATTTTACGTTTTCTGCTGACAACTTGTGCGTCATTGTTCTTTTGCTTTTGTTTAGATAGATGGCGTCTTTTCTTTTGGAGGGTCCAACCTCGACGCACAATGTTTTTACGGTGTATGCGTTACCTAGATAAACAATTTAAAAATGCGTGACTTCTTGAATCACTATTCGTTCACTATCTGCGGAGTGGGACAGGGGACGCGCCATGGAATCAAAACAACGAAAGCGATTGATGTGCCGACGCGCTCTCCCAGTGGTTCGTGTTCACGTTCCGTTTCCGGTCAGGAAATACATGGGGGATTTTACTCGACCTAACTCTCGAGTAATTCAGGAACCTTGGCATTCGAAAACCTACCCGCGTCCAGCGTTGTTTATTTTGGATTGTAACATGACATGACCCGCCGGATTAACCAGGAAGATTTCGATACAGCCATGGTGTAGGAGTTAGGAAGAACATGGTGGACCGCGCTTTAGCAGATGACAAGAGCTAGGGGATGAGGACGACGGAGGAGGACTTCTCGCTACCTTCGCGCACGGATGTAACGTCCCTAGATAGCGCTACGCGAGAGAGAGGTAATTAGGGGCTTTACCCCTGTCTTGCACGCTTAGCAGCTGCGTCCGCTGCCTGGCGCAGCTTTACCTGTCCAGCGGTTTCCCGTTCGCTCATTGGCTTCCGCCTCGTGACGTCGCCAGCCCTCTCGTCTTTGTCCTTCCCTACTTTCCCCTCTCTACGCGGTGCACTTCTCTTTCCAGTGTTTTGTGTGCAGACGGGCGTCATCAGCTTTCCGCTGTCATTGTACTAATGCTAACGCGTAATTAAATAAATATCAATTCAAGGTGTTCGGTCGTCTAGTTCTATATATTTGTCTTTGCTCCTCCTGGTTTGTAATTAGGTTCCAATTGCTTACTTTATTTTTGTCACCCATCTCAGCTACGTATTTTGCAATCGACAACCGGCCGACGACAAAAACGGCCTACACTTTGTTTACGGTGAGGTATACAGCGCGGCTGATATTATGAGCTGAAGATCGCAATTCAAACAGCACAAAACGTCATGGACTGCTCAGTGCGCTTTATTGAACAAGCTGGCGGAAGAGCACGCACCAAAATACGGCCACCATTGTCATGCCCTATCAACTGCAAAATGCACGCCATGACTTTACGCCTTTTTCGCTATTTCATTGGCCCTTCGGCTTATAAAATCAGCCACGTTCGCGAAACAACTCGCTGTCGCGTATCTCGTGGCCATGTTAATTGTCAACGCCTGGATATTGCTTTTTCAGCGGCGGCGCTGGTGCAGCGGCAGTCAGGCCTAATTGATTTTAAGCTCGCGTATCTCGCGGCGTTGTTAGCATTGCCAAGTGCCTGACTTTTTTTTCAGTATTTGCATGTTTGGCAGCAGTGAGGCTTAATTTATTCGAGTCACGTTTGTGAGCGATACAGCACAAAGCCTGAGAGCGCGCAGTGACCTATTTTCATCATAATTGGCGTGCTTTCTCTGAAGCACAAACAACGAACAGTGGTAGAGGTTTCTTGATAAAAACAACTGAATTGTATGTTTCAGAGGACGTTGTACACATTTATTCTCGGAACCATTGCTTTAAATATTATAGTTCAAAAATGTATTATTCAATTTCGATTATATCTTTATTGGGCAACATACAAAAAATAACTCCGCGTTATCCAAGCAACGAAGCAATTTATTCATGTGGTCTCTTCCTTCTAATATACACCAAACTAGATTTAAAGTTCGGCAACTTTTACATGGAACGCACTATATATTTTTTGCATCGTGGTCCAGACGCATGCAGCGGACGTTACAAACTGATGGGACCAACCAGACGGCGTGAAAAAGTGCACTGTCATGGTGTTCGCATTGTTTCTTTAGGTACTCCATCATTGCTGAACGAACCACAAACAGACAATGCCCAGGAACTTGCGATTTCGACGCAACCTTATTGGCCTCATCAGCTCGTAGCGTTGGTTGTGTCAGGACTTCAGCTGAAACCGAGTACACACTGCCGTTCTTAACTTACTTCCTGTCTAATGAGACGAGGGACTCGATCGTTCACCATTGGAAGGATTCTACAAATCCTGTTTTAACGTGTACGCCTTCGCATTCTAGAAGAAAGGTGGCC
Organism: Ixodes ricinus; assembly: GCA_037355805.1. Lineage (NCBI taxonomy): Eukaryota > Metazoa > Arthropoda > Arachnida > Ixodida > Ixodidae > Ixodes > Ixodes ricinus. The sequence continues at coordinate 11,027 of JAZHYW010051275.1, forward strand.
AAAATACTGCGGTAAAAAAATTAAGAGAATTACTTCGCTATCTACGGCATCCGTCTCCTAACGAAGGACATCAAATTGGCGCAGCACCCGAAAGATGGAGGCAAATAGAACGAGGGAGCATACACTAATCTTTGATAGCAGATAATGCTTAAATTAAATGTGGCGTTTTTTTTTTTGCAGCGCCAGAGTGTACTTTTTATTAATAGATAAATAAAAAGAAAGTACAATAAAATTTTTTCATGCAATAGCAATTTCATCGGGATATTTTTTTTTTTTTTGCTTTAGAAGTTTGTGTTGCAGAAAAGCCGGCAACAGTGGCTAGGCAGGAAAGACGGCGTTGGTGGTGAGACGCAAAAATCCTGATTGTTCAATAGGGTCCAGATGTCACAACCACATGACCTCACACCGAACAAAAAAACAACAACAAAACAAGTAATTTTCTAGAAACTGAACAGGACGTCGCTGAACAGAAGCGGAGGCCCGTTGCAGCTCACGTTTTCGTCGGGTCAATAGGTCTTTAGCACACGAGTTTTCAGCAGCGCCCCTACGAGCAATATCTGATATTTTTCGGTCGCGGTTTTATTGTGAGTCGTGTTGCGTCCTTTCAGACGCTGTGTTAGTTCGCGTGGAGATGCGGTGTCAGACGCGTATAAACGCCCGCGAATCGTATATGATCGGACGCTAACACGCCGTTTAACGTAAGCATTAAAAACTCATGTTTCGCGGCCGCCAGTGGAGGTGCGGACACTACAGGTCCCTCTCGCCAATAGACACCTGCCTGTGAGACATCGGAAATAATAGAACCGCGTTTGGCTAGGAATAGAAGCACGCTGAGATGGTTCTGCTTCAACCAATGGCTGAGTGGGGAAGGAAGTTGGTCTCTTCTTGACGACTGAAATATGGCCTTTATAAAAGAAACGTCGATATGCTCCCGCATGCGGCCGTAGTCTGCAGGAACGACCGCACAAACAGCCATTTTTTCGTTAGTTTGGTTACGTCAAAAGCAGCACAATCAGTCGGAGGCTGCGCCATCGATACTCATATTTACAAAAAAAAAAGAAGGTTTTGCGCTTTGTTCATACGCCGCGCCATTTAGTGCTTTCAATATATGGTTGTCGTAGAAAGAAGTTATGCTTTCAGGGTTTGAAACGTGCACGTCTTCATAAGATAAAATATATATATTCTCGAAGAGCCCTACATGTATATTGATTATCTACGCAAGGGAAAAGGGAAAATTTTGCAGAACCGTATATTATAAGACCTTGGCCAATGGGATTAGCAAAGGCAGCCGCCACCACCGAATATTCTCCCAGCGGTTATAGCGTAAACTAAAAGAGCGACAAAACGTCCACCAATCAGCAGACTGCGGCGTCACATTATTGAAAACTACAATTAACGCCTGAAATAAAAGCGTTCAATTTCGGCGTCTCGGTGACAATGGCGTCAATACTAAATCAGCAGCAACGATTGCCACAGATTTCCTTTAATGTGTAGCGCATTTCCATTTATTTTACCGTTCGATATGAACGTGACAAAAACCTCACATGCGCCAAAAGTTCAGTCACCAAGAGTTGTACCTTTTACTCTAGCGACGCTTAAACGGCTTAAAAAAGTTGAGTCGAATATATAGAGTCCATGACGACCACCGCTAGGGCTGTTTCGCGGCATGTGTTTGGTCACGAGATGCTTCCCTATTCAAACAAATGAATAGCTAAACCTTCACAATACATGGCTGTGATTTTGTAATGATCTATGAGGAGCCGGACGTCTTTTACTACAGTTCTTGAGGTGAAAACGACCATAGACGCTTTTGCGCAGCTCTGCATGGGTGCCGCCATAACCAACCTTCAGCTTTTGTTTCACCTTATTCTGTTTACTTTATGTCAGCATTACCATTGCAGGCCAGGGTTATAATATTTTAAATTATGATGCGTCCATCTCAGCATTGGCCTTTGGGAAGGCTCTTCAATGCCCGTTTTTGTGGTATCTCGGTAAGGAAAGGGTAGGTCAGCAATGGCGGCTGTAATCTGGAACGTGTGTATAGCATCTCTAGGCAAATTTTGTTTGACTTGAGTAACAAATCCAGGCTCATACTATTTTACTATTTTTATCCAAGTGAGCTGGTGCTATGAAGGCCTCATACAAAAGTGCAATGTTTACGGCCACCTCTGTACAAAATGTACTATCAATGCAAATGGAAACAGCTTTAAGTGGCCCCTGCAAGTGGCCATTAATTCATCGATTCGCCCGGTTTAAAGGAACGGCACTCTGGTAGTTAAAATAATGACATAAAGGAATGAAAAACAAACAAACAATAATCTATGTAAAACAGGAATGAATATTGTTTGCCTATCGGAAACCTAACACAGTCAGTAGATTACAAAAATAAAACGATGTTTTAAAATTTCGCTTCAGGTAATCTAGTAAAGATCACTGAATGTCAAAGCACGACAAAATTAGCAAAACCAAGCAATTGCCATTTGCTCTTTCGGAAAAATATCAGCAGCAAAATAAGGCACTTGTCAGCACGCTGCATATAAAAAATGCAAAAATAATGTTAATTTCGCGTTCGCATTAACACTGTTGCACAATGTTACATAGCCTACATCACGCCAATATTTTACGCAGCCAACAGCAAGCTCGTTCTCACCACTGGTGTGATATATATTTGATTCGAAAAGCTCAACCTTGTAATAATCTAAAATACTGTGTGACCCAGGCAGCGGCCCGGCTCTTTAAATCGACCGCGAAATTCGGTATCTTAACCTGTCGCGCTACAATTTTGTGCAGCGTTGCCTACAGATGGTGCATTTGTTTTGTAAAATTTGCAAAGAGCAAACTTACCTGAGGAAGAAGTAAAGAAAGAAAAAGGCTTAGCTCTTATGGAAACGCAGCGAAGCCACCGGTCTTCAAACAATACGGCGCCGCTTCACACGGGAGACAAGAGATAGCGCATTCGGTCGCAATGCCAACTGACACCAACGAACGAGCATACGGCGCCGAGAGCCAGCGTCTTTAGCAAACAATCATTTCGACTCAAAAGCGGCGCGCGTTCCGCAGGCGGCGACAGTCGCAGAAACGAAAACAGGCGCGGTAACAACAAGGAACTGCAAAGCATACGACATCAGTACTCCGAAAAAAAACAGTCAAAATATACCGACAGACCATTTTTCTAGTCGATTAAGTGTTCATTCAATATGATTTATTAGTAAGGATGATACAATAATGCATTGGCAACTGATCTCGCGCCGCTTATGAGTCAAAGAATGTATCGTCTGCTAAAGACGCCGGCTCTCGGCGCCGTGTACTCGTTCGTTGGCGGCAGTTGGCATCACAACCGCTGCATAACCTCTCATCTCCCCTGCGAAGCGGTGCCGGATTCTTTGAAGGCCGGTGGCTTCGCTGCGTTTCCATAGGAGCTAAGCCTTTCTCTTTCTTTAGGTTTTCCTCATGTAAGTTTTCTCTCTGCCAAAGTTACAAAAAGGTATGCACCATCTGTGCGCAACGCTGCACACAATCGTAACGCGTTAGGTTAAGAAGATTAATTTTGCGGCCGATTTAAACAGCCTGGCCGCTCCTTGGGTCACCCAGTAGTTTTGTTTTGTAAAAATGTACACAATGTGCACTCTTCATCAAACAAAACACCGGTCATTGGTTGCTTAGTTCATAAATTATCTGGTTGTCTAACTTTAGCTATTAATAAATACACTTGACCAAATATTTCCTACCATAGTAAAAAAATATATTGATGTTTTGGGTTGCTTTTCAGCCTCTCGAACAGAATTAAGACTATGCGATGATTATGAGCGTCTTGTGAGAGACTTCCAAAACGCATTCCTTGTCACAATTGAGCATGTTCTTCAAGGTACTTTGGATCCACTTCCTCCATTTACGTGAGTACTTTGCGGTTTGTCTAAATATGTGATGCTCACGTTTAGTTTCATTGCATTGTTATGGTCGTACCGAACTAAAAGATGTCCAAGTCTGCATAATTATGAGCCTCTTATTTAAATGTTCTAAAAAGCTTTATTCTGAGCACTATCCAATCTGGTTTCAGTTGTTCTGTGTTGTCCAAAGAAGCTGACGGTTGGGATTGCACGTGTAGATGCGTATAAGAACAAGTCTTGAGTACGAGCGCCACGAAGAGTGCGCCCAAAGCTCCTCTTGGCTCTAAGTCTATCTTACGTCCCTCTCGGTGACACCACATGTAGCCAGATACTGGGTTCTCCCACTGGACTTTATTGTCTCCGAGGCTATACAAAACTGAAAGCACTATATTCTGGGGACGCATCACGCCAGCAATCATGGCCTTTTGATCCACCAAAATCAGCACGGGCTTCGTTCTTTCGAACCCTTCGCTGTCGAACTACCGGAAACGCTTGATATTCGGGATCCAAACGGCTGGAAAAGCTAGATCTCGCGGTGGGAACGCAACAGAATCATTTGTGACTCTACCTCCGTGACGATTCGGCCCTCACTCTTAGAAAAAAAGTTACCAAAAGGGTACCAAAAGGGTGGAAAAACCGAAGTTTACACCTGAGGAATAAAATGCCTTTCTTATTACCTCCTTGAGGGAGACAGATACTAACGCCCCTATTTGAAATGGGTTTTTAAGAGGTAAAACTACCCCCACGTCACTTTTCGCTTTTTTATTTGGATTTCATCGGCGGTGGAACGCTTGTACTTCTCGCTTTTAGAAAGCATACTTTTGCGTAAAAACAAACGAAAAACGCTCTTTTTTTATGTAACCTCATTGGAAAGTCGTACAAAATGACAGGAGCGTGGTGTTTGCATAAATCTTAGTTTACTAGATTTCACGGCACAATCAATATGGTTTTTATACAGCTATATCTCACCGATGACTTGAGATAGCGCGTCCCGGCCTGGGTGCGTCCTGATTTCGGTGAATAATCGCGGCACGTCCGCTTGGGAGAAGGGGGTTGACAGCAGCTGCGTCTGCGATCCTTTTCGCGGGCCCGGTATTCTCTGGTCCGTCGCCCGTTTCGTCAGCGTTATGAGAGACGCATCGCCGTGGCTATCAGTGCCGCACTCCCCCCCCCCCTCGCCCCCGCCGAAGGCTGGCGCCTTCGCCGTTGTTGTGCCTTTGGGCACTTTGCGGGACGATCTCATCCATGCGGTCGCCGGTGTTGTCGGCCTACGCGAAGTCTATTCAGCGGATCAGCTTGGTGCGCAAAGTTCTGAAATCATTATAAACAGCCGTTCCGCCGCCCACAAGCTCAACGAAGTCGGCGTCGTCACCATCACCTCAGCTCAAGTCTCCATCGTTACAGCCAGGCCGCAAATGACGAACGCCACTTACGTGTTCAGGCCCAACTATGTCCACAACGGCCAACTTGTCCAAGCACTGTCCGCACACGAGAAGTTTCAGGATATAACACATGGAACTTAGCGCAGCACACCAACCATGAAAACCGGGACAACATATGTGAAAGTCGAAATGAAAAGCTCGGACCCAGTCCTGAACTTTTTTCGTATCGAGGCAACCGTGCGACCTTCAACTACCCGGGCATCAAGCGGGTGTGCCGGCGGTGCCGACTGAACGGACGCATTCGCGTCAACTCCACGACTAAGGACTTCGACCGGTGCGCTGTCTTTGGACATGCCACGGATGGTTGCACGTCCGAATTCTGCTTGTGCGGCGGCTCCCACGCAACTGTAGACTGCGTACCCCGGCGAAACAACTCGTCTATGGTCGCTGGGACATCCTCGCTCGATTTCGCAGCGTTGCCAAGTAAATGAGGTGGCTCCCCCTCGCCCAGCAGCCCAGACTGAAGCGTCCACAGCCCTAACCAATCCTCAAGCCAGCGTCGACCAGGAGAACTCCCAGTCCGAGCTGTCAGGGGGACGATCGCCCTCGGCTCCGCTGCCGGACGCGGTTGGTGCGACCTCCCTGGGAGAAAACCCACCGCACCGGCATCTAGTTTGTCTGCTGTGGATGTACTTACACCCCGTGGAGCGAGGTGACCGCAGACTCTGAGGTCTTTAGCGACAGCGAGTGCCTGGTCATCTTGGCAGAGGAGTCCCCTGTGGCGGAGGACCCCTCCCTTCTTATTTGGGCGCCCAAGTACCCCGGTGCCACCAATGACGACAAGCAACACAGACTCGACCAACAGCTCGGACCCCTCAGGCACTTCGGATATAGCGGACCCCTCGGACCCTTCGGAAGACTCGGACGGGACAAACATATGCCGGGGTCAAGCCCAAGATGTCGAGCGCGTCATCTCAAGCAGCAGCTTTCGTTCCCCTCGAAGCCAAGACAACGCTAGTCGTCCTCCCAAGAAGCCGCGACCAGGCTCACTTGACACCTCTTTTAGCTCGGCTGAGGACTTTTAGCGAGTAGATATCACAACGTACAGTTTCATTCTGTTTTTCCTCGCTAGTTTTCGAATTATTTCCTTTAATGTTCCTGGTTTTGGCGACCGGGCGAAGCAGATGGAGATATTGCACTTTACTTGCACTTGCCAGACATGCAGTTGGCGATAGTGTCTGCCTTTAGGAAACAAATATTTTCCGCCGGCGTAAAGTCGCAGAATTTAAGGCAGCTTTTTCTGTGACGTCTTGTTTTTTTTTTTTTTGCGTAACAGCGTTCGTGCGGCGTAGGCACTGTAGTTTTGAACCATGAACTGCAGCGTCATGGCTTCTATTTGTTCGACACGAATGGTCGTGTAATTCGCTTCGCTTTTGATTTTGGGGGCATAAAGTAAACGCTTATTAACGTTTAGGCACTCGTCGAACTCGATCGAATGTTAAAGTAAAACGCGTAAATTCGGTGTTCCACGTTCGTATGTGTTCGAGGATTGCATTGGAGATAAAGGCAGCTCCTGTTTCCACAGCACTCCTCGAACGCGCTAGAAAGAGAAACACCGGTTTTCGGTGTTTGGCTTTCGTAATTGAACGTGTTGGGAGAGGGCAGTGGATAGAAAGCCAGCTGGTTTTACGTCTACGCACCAATCATTACAACCAAAGTTCGCCGTTCCGACGTCACCGCGCGCTCTCGTCTCCTCGTCGTCCTTACTTCCTTCTCACATTTATCGTAGGAACATAAGCGTTCTGTGCGCTCGGACTTAATATTACAAGAAAAAAAACCTGTAGTGTTGTACGTAAATTGAATGCTCAATATATTGAATATTAAAATTTAAGTTGTCACTTCCCAAAGAATATGAAGTATAGGAGAGCATATGTAACTAAACATTTTAGTACAATGAATAAGAAAGAAAGTATTTGTTAGATATTTGCATCGTGTTTTGTCTTGCAGGATCGTATTAGGATCGAAGTGACTCAACGTCGAAGGGGGATGAGCTATATTCAATAAACAAAAAATAAGTACAATACAAATATTTAAGTAAAAATGCAGATACAAGTGTATTTGTTTGAAAACGCCGAAGGGGTATCGGAACGGCGCCGAGATGCTTAACAATGATCAGTGGAATTGTAATCATGTTGTAGCTCATTTATGATTAGCAATAGCTCATAAAAAGTAGACAACGCAATTCACTTTTTCGATATCTGCCAAATACGCGGGATGTGAAGTTATGAATCGCCGAAACAGAAGCCGACCTAACGCCTTTTCTTTTGTTTCATTTCCCAAAGGAATCAGACAGTAAGCCTACTTCTCTCGTCGGATTTGATTTCACGGTGGCAGAACTCTTCAACTGTCTACGTGCGGCACCGCTCATGGAACAATGAGAACAAATCGTCCGATCTATCGAACACCGTCATGTTTCATCTGAAAACCCTCCGTGAAGAGGGCCCCAAAACTACCGGAGACACCTACGGCACAAGCTGGATTCGTTATCGCTATGTACTGATTGGCTTACTACTTCCAGGTATAACTGTAATCCTAATCATAGTTGCAGCATATTGTATTCTGCATCGCAAATCAAACAAAACGTTAGAATCAAAGGAACCTGAAGCAGCGGAGAATGCAGTGTCTGAAAGCTTGTCGGGTTCTGAGTCGGGTTAGTTATCCCCGAGTTTTGATTAAAGAGTATTTCTGTACAAACCCAAAACTATATTTATTGTACCATCGCGGTGGTGGCCTCATGTTGTTATAAATGAGATTGTGGTCCAACTGATCTTCAAATGTTCCTTGAGCTGACACCGGGCTTCCACTTAAATATTTGACGTCGACGAGCTGCCCAGCAGAATATTGAGCTTTTACTTCATATCTCGGAATTTTTCGATTTTATGTTTCTTGTTTAAAAACAACTCTCTGGAGCAACTCAGCGGTGTCTTTTTTTTTCTTTTCTTTTTCACTGGTGTAACATTTCTTCGGCGGGGTTTCCCTGTAGTAATTGAAACCTTCGCGTGTTGCCTAAATAGGAGCATCTCGATTCGGCACTAAACTTTACGTTTGGTGAGTTTGAGGAGTGCTCTCTTCTCGTAATGTAGAGCGTGCTGTTAAGGGTAGTATATATATTCGGAGGAACATAAAATAAAATTTACATTATTTCTATAGTGTTCTCTTCGTCTCGCCCGTTACCTGTTCTCCTTGACCGTGAGTTGTTGGATGGCGCGGGTGTAGCTTTGGATTCCGTTTGTTGCTAAGAGGTCACCTATTTTGTGCAGATCAGATTTTAATGCGTTCTCAAATAATAAAATATTGGCATGCCAAAAGTTGCAAATACCAATCGCAGCGCGTCCATGATGCGTTCCGACGACACTGATTACATCGGTTCCCTTCAAGACACTTAGTGTAAGTGTCAACGATGATTAGGTATGATACTTCTTTGAGGTGGCAGGTGACCAGTCATCTGTTGGAAATGCAGGTTTGCCTCGATGATGGTTTAGGCAAGTCTCACATGCAGCTGCGGTAACCTTGATGTCTGAGTCAACCTTCGGCCACCAGAAATAGCTTTGGGAGCTGCTCTTTGGCGCCACAATGCGGAGATTTTTGACATGCAACATTTTCAGCGCTCCCTCATTTGCTACTAGTAAACTACAACCGGCCCGTGCCCCCATGTTACACGGCCATTGTGTGTTGCCAGTTAAAGTTCTCGACATTTGTACGAAGGAAACCCATTTTCTTTTCAAGCTGTGTTAGTACTGTGTTAGGCTTTTGAGAAAGACAGGACCTGTTTAGTCAGGTCCTGTCTTGCTGTCAGGTCCTGTCTGAGCTCACCTGTTAGGTGGGAACTCTATATCTTCGAGTAGGATTACATCTCCTGGACGTACCCCTTCGGTCGTCACACTTGACAAGGGAAGACAGTTGGTGCGTCAATGCTTTTGTGCTTCTTGCCTTGACGATAGTAGTAGTCGTAGTTGTAGCAGCCATGCAGAAAGCAGCACCGAGTCATGCATGGTGCAGCATTACTGGGATCTGTCAACCATAACTCATTATTTCCAGTGAGCCTTTGTGATCCGTGTACACAGTGACGTGTCGTCCCGCGACGTACTGGTGGAAATGTTTTATACCAAAAATATAATTAGTATTTCCTCGTGTAGTTGAACTTGTTTCCTCCCACTTTTGCCGAGTATTCTCGACGCGTAGGGAGTGGTAACTATCTGTGACAAGACGGCTCTAAAGCCGTATGGCAATATGACACAAGTCTAAACTACTTGTCACTTGTTATCATAATAGGAAGTTTTAGTAGATTGTTTTCAAAAATCCTCTACAGCTAGGGGGCGTTTCAGAGCATGCACTGAAGTCGAAGCGCAAGGACCCGCTACAAACAGTGTAGCCTCAAAACACGATATATCAAAACTCTTTAACCTGTCAACAATGGTGCTCAAGATAAAAGCATATTCTGATGTTTGAAAACGCCTCGCTCTTCATAGCTCCAATGCCATTTCGCGTCCTTGCTCTGGAGTCGATGTTGCTTTGCTGCAGTAGACGCTCTGTTGCTCGGGAACACACTGTAGAAGCTAGGCTGTCCTAAGATGTAACTTTGTGTTGTTGTTTTTTGTTTTTGTTTTACAGTGGACGCCAAGTTTTGTAGGAACCTAATGCTGAAGCTTTTCATTCCTAGCTATGCTTAAAGCTTAATTTTTACATGGTTGCAGGGGCATCGGTAAAGGCCCTAATATTTCCGGCTGTTGAATTGAAGCCGCGGGCATCGACCTGAAAGCCTACAAATTCTGTCTTGGGAACACCGAATTCGCATTTTTCTCGGGAAACGCGACGTCCTGTTTTCTAGAGGCGCTAAAGACTCCTTTAAACGCTGTAGATGTCCTTAGGCCGCCCTTTGACCATGATGTTATTCAAGTATGCTCCTGTGGCTTCGATACCAGCCAAAAGTGTATCCACGAGTTGTTGAAAGAGCAGAGAAGAAACCGTAATTCCAAAAGGCACTCGCTCAACCCGAAAGCTCCATCCTGGTCATCACCATCAATAGCTCCGCGGTGGCATCAATGAACTCGGAGGTGCTGGTACGTTTGTTGCAGATCTATCTTGAAGAAAACCTTCCTTCCTCGAACGATCAACAAGTCCGGTGCTGTGGGAAGCGGATCTGCGTTTGACTTGAGTGCAGGGTAAACTGTGCATTAATAATCTCCACATAGCCGTAGCGCACCGTTCTTGTTGCGGATGATGACTAAGGGTAGTTGCCCAGGAGGACGATTTTACAGACTCCAAAATGTTTTGTCTGAAAGCTTCTTCAGCTCCTCGTGTACTGTAGAACGCACAGTCAAGTGAATTGGCCGACACTTCAGGAATGTTAGCTCGGAGCCTTTTTTAGGTCGATGGTGAAGCAACTGGCCGACAAGCCCATCGAGGTATTCAAAGAACAATCTATCGTGCCTTGGAAGATGGTCTTCAATAATTTTCGCAGACACGGTGTACAGTACTGAAAACATGATGTCTCAAACCAACACCAGCTCCGACCGAGAAGGCTTGTCTAATTTCTGTTAGTTACGTATAGGTCCAGAAGAGCCTTTCGCCCCTTGAACTGTACCTTAACGTGTAACCTCCCAGCCAATTGCCTCTTGTCTCCAGCTCAGGCCTGCAAGGAGAAGTCGCAACGTTCTAGTATAGTTAGTTGTTCTTCCAAAAACTGTTCAAAGGTTTTGGAGCTGATAATTGAATGCGATGCTTTGGGGTGAACTTCCTCGGAACGCTGGCGTACGTTCACTAGCCGCTACGTTATGATACGTTAGGTGCCGTTTTGTGTAACGCTGTTAGCAGCAAAAATATTACTAAGCGTCTAACTTTGTGAATTGCCATCTGATCCGTGTGACTTGTCAATTTTTCTTGGGATTTATTTTAAGGTTTTAAAATAAACCATGCCTTTTCAAGGTGACCCTTTCGTTGCAAGAATTAAATGTCCCTTTATTGTGTTTGCAGTCAACGGGTGAGAGCGTCCCTGGGCGGCGACACAAGGGGTTCTTTGTCGGCTCTTCACCCTTGTACGGTTTCACTGCGATAGGACTCTGCACCTTGCCTTCCATTTGACCTTGTATTTGGCGTTGCTGACTTGCGGCTGATCCGTTGCCAAGGCATCGGGTAGACTTTGTCGGAGGTGATGTTTTGCTCAATCAGTAATCGCTGCTGAATGTATTGTATGAATGTATGGATGGTAGTACCGTAGAGAACACGGTCTCCAGAGTTTTTGATGCCAGGGCCACTTGTACCACGCCACTTTATGAGATACTTACGTCCCGGCAAACGTGGTTGTGGACGTGGTTGTGGGCGGCATATTTGTCACTGTTCCGAGCTTGCAGTGAGCTGGAGTCTTGCGGAGTGCGGCGATTTATCCAGAGATGATCTCTGGTGGCGCGTGTCACGCTGATAAAATATTTAACAGTTGAGTAGCTCTGCCGGCATTTGTTCGAATTGCTTGTTAAGGCGTTTCATGATTTCGCCTAACTCGACATCCTGAGGTTTTTCGGTAGGAGTAATATCCCTGACAAGCGGACTAATTTAGTGCACTTCAACTACGCGCGCTTCACATTTACTAAAACTTATGTAGTGTGACACACAGCTTCTTTCTGAAGAACACACTTCGCTTCAATGAAGTTTGGCGAATTCACTTCACTCGACTGAGGGCTTGGCCTTGATACCAGTTTTTTTTTCAAAAGTAGAACATAACACTGAAGAAAAAATTTGGCGTAAATTTTAAAAAAAAAAGAATGAAAATTTTATAAACATTAAAAATTGGTGTTATTGCAATAATGCAGTAAGATTCATTGGTGGGCTTTTAAAGAATGACTAAGCGTTACCCTTGTAAACGCCACGCATTTCCCCCTTTAAAAAAATCTAACACTGACCCCTTCACTTTTCTCTTTTGGCTCTATATTTTGCTTTCTCTATTTCTTGCTGCCGCATTTTGCCCTCATTACAGGGTGAGTGTTTGTTTCTCTCAAAAGGGACGTGTGTGCGATTCCCAAAGGTCATACTAACAGATTTCCTTAGAATTCACTAATATATCTTCCTCTGAGTTTTTCATTCATTGTTGGTGCTTAGGCTGCAAGAGTACGTCGACGCCTTTGAATAAGGTCATCCATGCCACTCGTGGAAAGAGCCACATCCATTCCGCTTCCGGAAGGAATCGCATCCATATCAAACATGGTGGGAACCGCGTCCATCGTTTTAAATGCACACACACATCACAGCCTACGCACCGCTATAACGGAAACCCAGAGCGAGTTAAAACCGGCGATGGCAGAGCGGCACTTCAGCACGTTCGCATTCCACCGCACTCAGGCGTAACACCTCCTATATAACATACTCGTTGTGCTGAATAGGATGGCTTCATCAGAGAAGGCCAACGCCGGGCACAGATTGAACACGACGCTTGTGTAAACGTCTGGTTCAAACTTCACTCGAAGCCGAGCGCTGACGATGCATTCGTTTCCAATCTGTGTCCAGCGTTAGCTATATCTGATGACTCCACTCATTTGGAATCACGACTATGTTATCGAGGAGGTGTTGCGCGGCGTTTTTTCCTCTCTGGCTTCGCGACAGCTGTGCGCGTAACTTAACGAAAACGAGGCGGTGCCTGTCAATTTGTCAGCGCAGGGCAGAAAGAAAGAAGTTAACGGGTGCTGACTTCCGTGCTTCAGACTAATGGGAGCGTCACACACGTCACCCTCTCTTTCTCCTTCTCCTTCTCCCTTTCTCCCCAGCGCTGATGAACGATAGACACCACCGGACTTTCGTGAAAATGAGCGTCCTCATGCTAACGCGTTACGAAACAAAGGGATGGACAGCCTCAAAGATTACGCCGGTCTGTACCAAGATTAGAGTCGCTATAAACTAAAGAAAACGACAACAGTCATTTCAATACTACAATGGTTAGCAGAGGAGGATAAAGTATGAATTTGTTTGAGCATGTAGCTGTGCCAGAAAACACGATAATCATGATCAAATAGGGCAATTCTACAACCTCCTTGTAGACCTCCTTGGGACGAAGCGGAACGCCAATGTTGAATCTTCTTTATTTTGGCTTGTGCGAATTGTACAGAATCATGTCCAATGGGCAGTCTGCAAGATAGCAGCACCCCTACCAGTTTGAGTGCACTCTGGGAGCCAAGACCGTCAAGGGGTAGTTTCGTTTTTTTTTTTCAGTGGGTTGTGTATCTGTAGTTAGCTATCGCCTCCGCACCGTCATTGCTGTCGTTGTCGTAGATTGCTCCACATTTACGCACGATGCGGTAAGTATCATTTTCTTCTTGTCGCTGCATATTAGACACAGCGAATAGCAAAACAATTACAATTTGCTGGCAGGGGGAGCGAGAAAAAATGCCTCAACGGCGAAATAAGTATGCCAAACGCTTTTACAGCTAGCTCAATGCGTGAATTTATTTGCGACCTCAAGAGCATCCACTAAAACTAGTATTCCAGTTTTATAACGCCCTTGCTCCGCCGATCGCTCTTTTCAATCAAGCTTAGGTGGTAAAGACGAACCTTGCTCTGCCAAAGAACGCACGAGAGTGCGTTCAGGCGCAAATATGCACCTCTTGCTACGTCGTCGCGAGGAAATTGCCCACGGGGAATGATCAAAACACATGCGCCGTGTTGGTGTGCCCATGTCATTAAATGTGCAGGCTACTTAGGCAGACGTCTTGTAGTCGCAACACTTCAGGTTTTTAGGGTTTGCGATTACCGGATAGTTACCGGCAGCTGTTTCCCGTCCTGCGGCTTCACACTCGTTTGGGTAGCCCTCGTATTTTTGCCGAGGTGTCACTGTCCAAAGATGTCCTGAAGAGTGATGTGATTGCAGCCGATGTCACAAGCGCGAGAGCTCGAAGTGGCTGCATTGAAGACTTTTTCCGCACAACGAGCGTTCGAGCTAGAAATGCCTGTCTCAAAGCCAGGAGCGCGCGGTAATTCGCGCATGGAGCTTCGGCTGCACTCTCAACTTAAGAGGTATCCACACGAAGGAGAACTTCGCGGATGGATGTCGTGACGTCAAAAACCCGAGAAACTCCTCCTCGGCTCCGCCGCTCACCTGCGGAGCTTTCGTGCCTGACAGTACGAAGCCTCCGCGCCTCCGCCACGAAGGAGAACGGCGCCGCCAGGCGTGAAAAAGGGATGACGTATGTCTCACGTAATGTGCGCTCCGTGGAGGAAAGTGGTGGATTTCTTCTTCGTGTGGATACCCCATTAAAGGTGAACGGGGTATAGACGTAGTCGCCATATTGATGAGGTGGTTGACGGATGCGAGTGCTTCTTCGCGAAGCAGATGTAGTGGCAGCCCCGATGGTGGTGGTGGTCTAACAAGGTGGACGTCGTCATCGTCTGGTTGCCTGTTTGGTGCTTGGACGGAAGTACTCGCGTCTCAACTCCTGCCAAGGAAATCCTCTAGCCTCCTGAGACCCTGCGTCCACCAGTGTAAACACTAAGTTTTTAATTGTTGAAAAAAAAAAAAAAAAAACGGCGCCGCACAAAGGAAAGAACTTTTGTCCATCGTGATGGACATATTTTGTGCTGCCATCTCGTGGAGTGTGGAGCAAACAGCACTGAAAACAACTCGCTGCTCACAATTGCAAATGGCGGCCTGCAGCACTCGCACGTTCAACCGTCACCGGCCGACGCCAAGGTATGTAAT
This sequence comes from Ixodes ricinus, assembly GCA_037355805.1. Lineage (NCBI taxonomy): Eukaryota > Metazoa > Arthropoda > Arachnida > Ixodida > Ixodidae > Ixodes > Ixodes ricinus. The sequence goes on from JAZHYW010051275.1 coordinate 26,035, forward strand.
CAGTTTACATGATATACACAAACGAAGGCTTTGTTAATTTATATTTCTAGCGCACTCCAAAGTTCATAGATGGTTAATATTACTTAATATTGACAACATGGGTTGCAATAGTCGCTTGAAAAACTGTGTGCCCGCGTGGGTGGACGCGGACACCCAAAACGTGTGACTTCAATTTCGCGATGACCATTTTTTGCTCTCCATCAATGTAAAACACTCGCGAATTAAAAACAATTGGTTTGTTTGACTCTGTTCAATTTTTCAGGACTAACAACAAGTCAGGCTGATGTCATTTTAGGCAGTGTGTGCGGTGCCACACGTTTTGATGTTGACGACTCTGACGATGACATTTATTTTTTGGCGGCAGAAAATGAAGTTAGAGAAGATTCTTCGCCTTCCGACAAATCAAGTGACGAATATGAATCGCGTCCGCCTGCCAGGAAAGCTTGGAAACCCTCTGCCAGCCCCCATCCAACTCTGGCTTGCCACTTATGGAGACTGGGTGCCGACATGATCCAAGCAAGGGAACGTTCACACCTGGTGACTACTTTCGGCAGTACTTCGCTTCCAGCATGTTTGAGACACTGGCTGAAAAGACTAACACTAGGATCCTGAAGCGAAATGGGACCATCGCAAAAGTAACAAGGTAAGAGCTTCAACATTGTTTTGGAATATCTATGTTGATGAGTACAACTGGGTACCCCCGTCTTCGTTACTACTGCAACGCTGGACTTGAAGCGCAGTTGATAATGAACACCATGGGCCGTGAGAGGTTTTCCCGGCTCCCTAACCTCAAGTGCACAACAGAAATCGAGGTGCCTGATGCAGTAAAGGAGGAGGACAGGCTGTGGAAAGTAGAGCCATTTGTGAACTTGGTCTAAGATGGATGCCTCTCTCTGCTTCGGCCGGACTGTTTCTTGATTTATGAGCAGATGGTCTTTTTTCACAGGAAGAACAGCACTCAAGCAGTATGTTCCAAACAAGCCGCACCCGATAGGCCTAAAAATTTCGTTTTTGTGGTACAGGATGGATTAATTTATGATTTCCATTTGTACCAAGGAAAGTCTACTTTCCCAGACTATAAACTTAGAGTGTCAGGGAACTCCGTTGTACATCTGTGCCTAACTATAAAACAGGATTCCATGTTTTTTTTTTTATCGGCGGTTCACATCTGTATTACTTCTCGAAGCACTGCTTAGGAAGAAAATAGTCGCAACTGGAACGATAATGAAGAATCGTATCCCGAAAACAGCAGATATGGCTTCAGACAGGAAATTAGCAAAACAATCTCGTGGGAAATCAGATGGTGTTCTGAAACACGATGGCTGCCTCTCCATAACCAAGTGGTATGAAAAAAGGCAGTCACACTTGAATCTACGGCATTTGGTGTTCAACCCGTTTGTACATGCCTGCGATACAGTAAGCAGGAGCACAGAAAGGTCGCAGTATCTCGTCCAATGGTGGTTAAAAAGTGCGGCAAAATGGGAGGCGTTGACCTCTGCGGCAGGATGATGCCGTTTTACAGCCAACGTAGCCATACCACAAGATGGACCCTCAAGACGATGATTCACCTCCTTGACCTGGCCTGCGTCAATGCATGGATTGAGTGCCGTGCAAACAAGAAGTATCTGAAGCAACCTGTCATGCAGTACATCAAATTCAAAATCATTGTGGCTGAGTCACTTCTCAGAACCACACTCGAAGAGGATTCAAACTCTAGCGATGAAGACACTGTTGTAGTTACGCGCAGGAGAGTCAAGCCGCTGCCAAGATTGCCAGTCCGGACGTCGCAGGCACTTCACATGCCAAAGAAAGAGAACATTAAGAACGCTGCATGGTGCAGGAACCCTTGCTCCTCAAAGAAGACTCGGCACCGTTGCACGTCCGTGATATCTACTTTTGCATTGAAACTGACCGCCACTGATTCTTTGATTTTCATACCAAGAAATGAGCTTCATTTCTTTGTTGGTATCGCTCTAGTTTTGTTATTTTCCTTCCAAAGCCTAACCTGGAAAAATTAACTCACAAAATGTTGAATAACAGTTGTGTACATTTTCCTGACTCTTGAAGTGTAAAGTCCCAATATACATGTGGGTGGACATCCATTTCTACTGAACCTGCAAACTAATACTCAATAAAATAATAAATATTCAAACTAACCCTTAATGAAGCTGTTAATGTTATTTAATATTTAATACCCAAGCCTGATTTATCTTGGGTCCCACGAGGCTAGGCAGATATCTCACCCTAGTGGTGGTAATTCTTCCTAAACGTCTGAGTTCGGAGAACGGCGTCTTATATGAGCCAGGCGGCACAAGAATATTAGGCGAGTATCTACACAATATTTTTGGCAAATACTCCGAATATACGTTTTGTTCCATCCACACGATGTCCAGACAATATTGTTTCAAAAGCGGGGCAGTACCAGCACAATATCATTGGAGTACTGCCACCGTCGGCTGAGTACGCACCGGACGTCGAGTATATCTATTAAGTACTAGCAGCGTCGGCTGAATGCACGCCGGGCATCGCATGTTAATCCAATGCCAATCTAGTCGTCGAAGTACACGCCGGATATCTCCCGTATATTCATCGAGTACTTGGAGCGTCGGCTGAGTATCCACCGAGCATCGCGTATGTCAATCGAGCTGGCGTGTCGTCTGAGCACCTGCTGGATATCGCGCGTAAATCTGTAGAGTACTTAGAGCGTCGGCTGAGTATCCAGCGGGGGTCGCGTATGTCAATTTTGTACTGGCAGTGTAGTCCGAGCACTTACCGTATATCGCACGTATATCTATAGAGTACTTGGAGTGTCCGCTGAGAATCCGTCGGGCATTGCGTATACATGTTTAGTATCGGTAAAATAGCCATAGTTGCGCGTTTATTAGAGAGTTTTCGTATACCGGGTTTGCACCTCGGCTAAATCTAGATCGGTCATTTATGCCTGGGTATGGATTGCTGCAACGAACATGGCTGCCGTCGCTGCGAACCATGCCCAGGCAAACTATTCTATGAATGATCTCGTATTAGCGGATGTGCAAACCCGGTCTACTAACGCTCTCTATTGATAAGCGCGCAAACATGGTATTTCACCGACACTGAGCGCCGAATGATGAAAATATTTATCACTCGGCGCCAACACAGCTCCTCGAGCTTGCGGCGGAAGACCCCGCAGAAGGCTTTGGAAAGCATTCTGCGACGCCTCCTCGAGCTCAGAACATTCGAGAATCCGGCTCCAGTAGCTTTGCCAAAGTAGTACAAAACGTTAACGCCGATCATGCACTTGACCAAAATCGCTACCAGCCCATAAGCCAGGGAACTACAAGCCGCGTGCTAGACAGAGATCTTTTCCAGTACACGTGTATATTTAGTTCCTAGATTCAAGGCATGGTCCCAATTTTTTTTTTCGTTTGAGTGCTTGAACAACTGAAATTGAAAATCCCTGGGCCTTTTGAGACTTCAATTTCCAACAAGCTCTATACACGAGATATTCAAGTTGCTGCCACCAGCTCAGTTATCAAAAAGGTTTTGTTATTAAACATCGACTTGCTTCTAGTATACAGACGCTTCGGGCCCTTTTTGCACCTTTATTATGCACACATGTAGATACATTCCGCATACCACAAGCATCGGCTGAACATATACATTGACCGCGTACACATACACGGCACATACAAACATCAGCCCAACAGCACACTAACCAACACCTCCTAGAAGTAAGGCCGTAGCGCTCTTCTTGTGACGTCGCAAAGGAAGGACATCAGGGGCGCGCGTTGAAGCGAAGGCACCGCGTGTGGATCGACCGTCGTAACGCGCTTTTAGTGATATACGCGTGTCTTATTATCTAAAATCAAAGCAAAGCTCAACTAAGCGACGGGTCTAGAAAACATTTTCTACATGTGCAAAATGTTACACCGCTAAATATTCGGCACGAAATGGCACGAGGCTTCCGTATAACACGTCTAGAAAAATGTGAGTGTTTTAAGTCAAAAACATTGAGTCACGCAATTATTGCTGTAGGAATTAGGGCTAGGCGTCGAATAAATATTTTTACCCGATTAATCGCCACCCTTTAATCGATTAATTAATCGATTAATTGGTTGATTTTAGTAAAAAGCAAAAGTAGACATTTTGTCCTTACAGTGTTTTATTGCATGATAAACGGTGCAAATATACAAACTTAATTTAGAATAAATGATGATGTAACACACTCACAGATCACAACCCCAGCTGCGGAGGCAAAGAAGTTTGTTGCCATTTTCCGGCAGGAGCGAGTTTCTTTGTTTGTTGACGATCGTCCCTGCTGGGCTGAACAGACGCTCGCATGGCGTTGAGCTGACTGGGACACACATCACACTCTTCACAATTGGCACAATTTGAGGAAACAGGGAGCCCTGAGCTCGCCGCCACTGTAGTGGGTCCAGTTCATCGTCCGTCACTTCGGCCATCGATCGATAAAGCGACACTTGGCAGGAGATGGTGGGCTCTTCATTTCCTCCGAGAAAACGTATTTTCCTTTTTTCTTGGGCGTGAGATCAGTAGAATCGTCCGAAGACGCACGTGTAAGCTGGAAAGCCTTTCCCACACAAGTACGCGGCGATTTTTTTCGATGCATGCGAGGCTCTTGAAACGAGGACCGAGACACGTTGCCAGTTCATAGTCGTTGTACCGCGGCCACGCGCGAAGCCTCTCATCGATAGAGTCCACCAGCATGGCCTTGAAGCGACAGATGAAGGCAGGGTCACAGTCATTTGTCTTCATTTTATTCTTAAGCAGTTTTAAGGCTGGAATAAGTACAGACCGAGTAACGTACTTGTCCCCTCCAAGGAGCTCAGTAATGTCGAGCAGGGGCTTCAAAACTTCCCGAAGCTGCTTCAACATATCCCAATCGACGTCTGTGAGGCGGGGAATCGACGATCTAATGGTACTGCTGTCCTCCATGGAGCGGCGCAAAGGCTCCTTCAGTTCAAGCAGGCTGGTTATCATTATGTACGTGCTGTTCCACCGTGTTGCGATGTCCTGCTGAAGCTTCTTCTTAGGTGCTCCGAGTTCAGCGGCATGTTTTGAAAGGACGGCCTGGTTGTTCCAACTGTGTTTAAAGTGACCCACAGTACGACGACAGGTGGCTAGCAGTCGCTCCACGCCCGTCACGCTGAGCGCCTCGTGAATGCACAGCTGAAGCGTGTGAGCTGCGCACTTCAGACTCTGAAAGTTTGCTCTCTCCACCCCAAGACAGATGTTACGGGCGTTATCGGTACAGACAGCTTCTACCTTTTCAATGATTCCCCAATCAGTAGCAAGGCTGCTACTGATTGGGGAATCATTGGGCAATACCTGATTGGGGAATCATTGGGCAATACCTCAGTGGCACATTGTTCTGCTGTATGGCGCTCAGGTACGTTTCTCACCTGCAATGTTGCCGATCGAAGCATCCAGTCGTCTTCGATCCAATGCGCCTTATCCCGAGGTAGGCGTCATTGGCGATGGAGGTCAAGAAGTCCGCTGTTAAGCTGATGAAGCTGGCTGCCGAGAGTTCTGCTTGAAGACCCTCCCGTCTCGAGGTATACAGGGCATCCAACTTGGCACTCACTGCACGACGGGACGGCGGCTGGTAAGACGGAGAATCTAAGGCAATCTGAAGAACTTTCGCTAGTCCGTGATCTTCCACAATGTTGAGAGGACGGCTAGAAGAAACAAGCCGAGATGTAAGGGCTTGTGCAATAGTTTCTTCTTTCCTCAGGGAAAGGGGCCTCGAAGAGAAAACGTCGATGGTCGTCTGCTTTTTTGCAGATGATTCTTGTTGCAGCGAGATGCTTGGGTGCTTAGCTCTGAGATGGTATTGAAGCGAGCTTACACTTCCGCTATATGCGAAAGTTTTTTTGCAGATGAGGCAGTGAACTTTCTTTAAGTCAAAAACTTCGCCCGCGGAGTTTACTTTAAACCCGAATTTCCCTGAAAGGTTGCCCTTCATACTCCTGTATTCGTCCATGCCTGCGCAGGGTGTTGTGATGAGATACTTCTCGAACAAGCGACTGCGGCGCGACATGAAGGGAGAGGGAAACGCGGGGGCAAGGGAGACGGGGATAATTGGGGAGCGTCGATCCGTCGAAGACGTCCCTGAAGGTGTTATAGGAGTAGTACATGAAGGACAAAACAGGATGAAACATCCTCGTCGTTCATGTAACTTTACCACCACGCTCTAATTCCACGACGTCCTTGAAGCTTTCAACAAACAGAAAATCCCCGGCGAAGGGAAGGCCCCTTTTTACGGGGAAAGGGGAAACAAGCCCATCCGGCTGCGCGCGGCGCCAACTCGTCAAAGACGGCGAGAGAACGGGGGAACATCTGGAAGCACTTTGCCACGGGCAGAGCGGGTCCGCCAAGGTCGTTGCGTCAAGAGACAAAAGCGAAGTCAAGACAGAAATTCCAACCACACAAATACAACACAGGGTCGAATACTGAAGCAAGCCACGACCACGGCCGGCTTTGCACCACGCTGAACGAGCGGAGAGAGGAGCGAGGTCACGTTGTAGTGACCTCAAGGACGGAGCATAACCCACAATGGGGTCAGGCAGCCTTCGGAAGAGCTCTAGCTTTGTCGCTGCAAACCCGTAAGCCAACATTCTTGCGTGCTTTCAAAAAAAAAAAAAAACTGCTGCGTGTGCTCAAAAGAGCGCGTAGCTATAACGTCCAAATTCATGACCGAGGTCACCGGACTTCCGTAAAGCCTGCTTTCATTCAGCTTCTGTCTTCGCTTTTTTCTTCCAATCCTGCGTGACTCATGACGAATGATTTGTTTGTTGGGTGTTACCTACGAGTGAACAAGGAACAAGTTTGTATGTTCCTTTTAGAGGGAACGGCAGTGGGAGAAAGTAAAAAAAAACACGTATTTTTACTTACTTTTGTTTGCCTCATTTTAACCGATTAACTGGTTGAAAAATTGATCGCAATTAAAGCATTAATCGATTAATCGGAAGGTTAATCGATCAATTGCCCAGCCCTAGTAGGAATGCATGTTTTATACACCCATTTTGGCGACTTCCGGTTTTTTCTCATCCGGGTATCTCGTTGCATAAATGATTTCCGGTTTCGAAAGGAACATGTTTTTGTTTATGGGATTTTACTCTTGTGTCAGTGTGCATTTGGTGTTGCTGTGCATAGGTAAATTTGGCCGAAACACCCGGTAATGTGCTTAGGGATACACGATACGACTGTGAGAAGTTGTAAACCGTCTCGAAAGCGAGTTTGTTTTGCTTCCCGGGTGATGAAGATTGGTGTCGTGCCCGTCGCACATAGACGGCGATGCGAGCTTGTCTTTTTGACGGAACGCAACCGTAACAATGACACTGCGGTAACTATAAAGTGTGAAGTGTTTTTCAATGAGCATTTCATCGACAAAATCGGACACGAAGTCTGGAAGGTCAAAAGATATTTATTAGCACAATAAAGTCATTTACTTCTTCAACATATGAAGTCAACTAATAATAGCCTTGTAGTTTTTTTTAATTGGGTCTAATAATGCGGGGATATGAGCGCTTTATATTTCTAGGCCATTGTGAACTACGACAAAAATATACTGTTTGAATGTAACGAACTCTGCAACGCCCGCGCAGTCGACGTAGTGCCCGGAAAGAACAGGACAGACCAGCCTATGTTCCGCAAAAATCTAAACGTTCTGCGTCTAGCTATCTTGCTTTCCTGCAGTTAGGCGGCCTGGGAGCACTCGCACGCTCGATCCGTCTCTCAGATGGCACATTTAGAAGCACACAGCAGTGTATCCGAGCTTTGAGTACGCTCGATGACGTTACGTCGAGACACTACCGGGACATTCGTGCTCCGTATGTCAAGTAGCAGACGAATCATCAAATTCGTTGCCGTGTGGCCGTGCTTCGTACAAAGCACGGATAAAGGCCCACTGACGTAGTAGCGTTTTACTCCGTCGTGGGAACTTACGTCGAGTCATAACTGCGAGTCACCGGGATGTCCCTGCAGTTTAGTGTGAATTTTAGGGGCAATTAATTGGAGGAGCAGCCTCACGCGCGATATACGATGCACGCATGTCCCGGGGAACTCGCTATCGTAACTTGTCCGAACGCAGTCAAGCGCAACTGTATGAATTGGTTTAATTCGCAGTCGTACGTGTCGACGTATATAACTCCTCACAGCGTGCTACGTCGCCTCGGGTCAGGTCATTTATGGGTCCAAACGTGGCTTCTTCATTCGACATTCCTGAATTCGTTGGGTTAAACGTTTCAAACCGGTCGACCATATTGAAAAAAAAAGTGTAATTTTCATACGGGTTGACTTGTTTGGGTCATGCGATGTTGTGGACGTACAGGGCTCGTATAGAAACAGGTCGTCCGATATGTGAACGGGTCAAACACAGGAGCACCCGACCATATACGGGTCGACCTGTTATGCGGGTCGACCCGTTATGTAGGTCCACCCGTGATTCAGGCCCACCCGTACAATTGCTGTTAAGAAAGAGGTGAGCTGGCAATCATTGGTTTGCCTTTCGTATTCCGAGGCTCTCCACTGAAATAAAATCCTGACACCTTTCCTGAAAAGAGCATGCAAAGGAATTAAAACAAGGACTCGAAAGCAGGTTCAGTTGACGAAACAGATACATTACACGGATGACAAAAGCAAATAACTCAGTAATGTCATCAAATCAACAGGACAAATGAGTTAGTTTCTAAAAGAAGCTTAAACTTTCAGCTTCTTGTTGATATCTTAAAGTCGCTCCGCGATATGCTTGTTGAAGGGATACTACAACGAAATTTCGGCGCTCATTTTTTGGTCTATATGTGTTCAAAGAGCAGTATCACATGGAACATACCAATATATTGTTAAAAAAAGTCTCGAAAAGTAATTTTAAAACGAATTAAACGATTAGCACAGAGCACCTGGTGGATATCGCTAACGCCTCGCTTGTAATGCTCATCTAGGAACCTTGACAGCTAGTGACGGAGGTCGTCTCGCCTCCGGCCACGACGAGAGAAGGGGGAAGGAGATACTCCCCTCTTCCCGAGAATCCCTTTGTGTGTCGCAGAAGTCGCTATTGTCCCCCTACAAGATTATAGAAGATTAACCCGTCACTCAAACTTCGGACGAAAGCAGCCGCTTCGGTGGCTGGAACGACTAGGCCATCCTCTCGACGTCAGCCTCGCCGTAGCTTTGCTCGTCTTGAGACGACCTACGTCACGATTGCGTTGGATGTCACGTGCTCTAAGCTGGGCCTTCTACGAGCGCTTGCCAGAGTGGGCCGTTTATAACGAAAAATACAGCCACCAGGATCAAAATACAAACGTGCGATTGCCATTTACGGATATTGTGGATCATATTCAACCTATTTTTGAACACGACGGGAATATTTCAAATTTCGTTGAAGTATCCCTTTAAGGAGACCCTTCCGTTTTCTAAGCGACACATCCAAGGAAGCTTGCCCGATGCACATGTCGAAGGCATCTGAAAATGAAAAGAACATGGAAATTGTCCAAATGCACTGCTGTTAAGACAAACACGTTAATATCAAACTCGAAAAAACCTGCCAACCCGTTCGATCTAGCAAGTAATTCTATATAAATGTTTTAATGAATTTGACAACGAACAAGCACGCCACATTTTAAAACGTTTACTCTCGAAGGAGCGTCTGTAGGTCATGATGGACACTCCATGCGGCTAATCAGTGGCCGCTTCATTGTTTTTCAAGGTCTCACCAGCTCACCCTCCCCCTTCTACCTACGCAAAATATTTTTTTTTCCGGGTAGGTAAAGCGGTTGCCCAAAAGAAAAAAAAAACAAAACGAAAAGCCAGCTTTCTCTGCAAGCTGGCTTTCCTCCAAGTGGTTGGAAGCATTGGGGGAAAGCCAGCTTGCAGAGCAGTTCGATCTATCGGAAGATGCTGCAACTTTCGTTCAAAGTAACCGTATTTTTGGGTATGGATTTTTATTGCATATACAAGTCTGCTCACAAATAGTTCGATACAAGGGATAGTTTGAATTAACTTGGTTCGATATATTTGGGCTTCACTGTAGCACTAGAATAAACACATCACAATCACATGTTAATTTGTTGCAATATTGTACCTATTAAGGTGCATCTGAGAACAATTAGCAAGGATCTTATTGGTCAATCAACCAAAAATAAGTCAGCCTAAATATTTGCCACCTTAAATCTGACCACCTTCTAAATGACAGCTCTGTTTCGAAATCGGCACGGCTAGCCTGCTCTGGGCTACACTACGCACCCTAAACTGAGTGCCTTTCGCCGAGCCAATCAAAGGCCTGTCCCTAATTGCTTGACTTCACTCTCTGCATGCGAGTCTACAGGGGGTGAGGGGGTTGACCATGTAGTTTAAAATTGACAGTTGACTGGACCAACGCGCATGCATCTTCAATGGCCCATTCAGCGTAGCAGTGAATGGAAAAATTTCGACTTGTGAAATCAACGGCACTTAGTTGCCAGGTCACAAAACTGTCAGGGCGGGTTCGTTCGACAGTTTACATGAGCTAAGCAAGTATTCACAGCATCTGGCGGTCTAAACGGAAAGCCGTGAAAGTAGGTTCGAAAACGCCTCATGGAATTTGCCAATAACTGTGGCCCGCCTCCATATTGACCACATAGTACGGTGACAGAGGTTATCTATCCCAAAATATCAAGAACATTAGTCCTTACTGAATATAATAAATCAGGGAAAGTAAATTTACACATATGCTTAAAAATGCTAAAATCTATCACTTCAATGTTTGCTCGCCTTATTCGGAATTTCATTTCGAAATTACCGTTTAACCTGCATCATGCCAGTGTATGTGAATTTGGCACTTTTATTTACTTTCCCAGGATTACACCAGCTCTTTTTTTGACATTATTGTATACCTACAGACACTAAGAAATGTTTTATTGTTATGCACACAAAACCAACAGCGGATATAAATGATGATCGCCTCTGCCACTTGCTTTATTAGATCTTCCACAAATTCGCGAAAGGGCTCTATAACACCTTTCGAAATAGATGGCAGAACAAGATCTGTCATGACATCTGTAAAGTTTAAACATGACTGGGGGAAACAGTAGAACACTGCCGCATGGTTGGAGCATTGCTCACAAAAGACGGGAAATAATTGCTTTATGGAGCCTGTCACCGTACTTGGGAGCTGAGTGAGCCGTTAATTAAGCATTAAAAAAGTGAGAAGTCATAAGTGTCAAAATGAGAAGTTCTTTTACGCTTCTGCAGTGAGCGGCTTAGAATAACGCCGATTTAAACTTTATTTGATGTCTAAGTCGAAGCCCATTTGCCCTTCTGCTAACATACAATACAATACAGTACAATAAACTTTATTTTTCCAGAAGTACTGAAGAGGTTCTCTGACAAAAAGCTGCTAAATGCAGCTTCACTTGGTCCAGGTTCCCCTTATGCACGGCAGCAGCTCGGACAACAAACATAAAAAACACTTTATCGGGATGATAAGAAAAATAAAACAAGGCAACGTAACCCTGAGGTAGCAGAAAAACAAAATTTGTTATCGATAGTTAAAACAGTAGGTACGTAGGTCTTTTTGCCAATTGTGTAGATGTTTATGTTGTTCGTGGAACATTTATTTAACTCGTAGGGTGCTCTGTACTGCAATTACTGTAGGTTGTAATTTGTGCGACACCGAGGAGGGAACCAACTGTCTACACGGCGTGTGTTTATATTACTTTCATGTTTCTCAAGTTCAGAAATAAAATACTAAAAATCTATGAATGTTGGTGTTGAGAAACGAAGGGTACAGAGTAAACGGTAATTCTAAGGGCATTCTACGGGAAGTATTTGATATATAGAAACTAATGGTTCTGTATGGTATGTATATATAAAGGAAGCCTCAAGAGCGGCTTGGTGCAGGCGATGGGCTGCAGTCTGAAGATATGTTCTCAACCAGTGTAGGTGTTCTCTTTTACAAGGCATGAACCTTTAGTTTACCATGCTTCGTTAAGAACTGCTGCTTCTGGACATCGGGTGCTACCCACGCAGCACAAGACGTCGAGATGACTTCGAAATAAGGTCCTAGACGTTGGGCGACGTCGAAGTCCTTAACAAACTTTTTATCGACGGCATTGGTACGTCCACATGAGAGGTTCTGACAACGTCAAACACGCGACGTAGTGACAACGTCATAAGCTTCATCTAGAGGTCCTCAACAACAATCGACGTCTCTTCGACGTCTTGTATGAGGAGTTCTTTGAACGTCAAGTCCGAGACGTCATAACAATGTGCTGAGTAACTCCTTGACGTCTTCGACATTATTCGACGTCAGTTCTACGTTTTCTCCGGGAAGTTATTTGAACGTCGAGCACGAGAGGTCCTAACAATGCCCTGAGCAACACCTTGACGTCATCAACATTATTCGACGTCAGTTCTACGTTTTTTGGGAAGTTCTTTGAACGTTGAGCGCGAGACGTCCCAACAATGTCTGAGCAACACCTTGACGTCATTGGCATTAATAGACGGCAGTTCTACGTTTTCTCTGGGAAGTTCTTCAAACGTTGAGCGCGAGACGTCCCAACAGTGTCTGAGCGAACACCTTGATCACCCTGAACAAGCGCCTTATAGAGCCCAAGGTGTTGTCATATCGCTTTTAAATTTCTCGTTAATGTCAGCATTTTCGATACTGCGCATGCAATCCACCTTTCAACCTGGCTTAACTGCAGAAATCTCTTACAATATTATCATTCTCGTGATTGTTGTTTTAGCAGGAATTGCTTAAAAATCTGAGAAATCACAAAAACAAAATACAGGATTTAGTTCGGAGTCAGCGGGACTGTTTAAAACATTTTTAGTGTTTCTAACTTAACATCAGCGTCTTTGAAGCTGTAAGATAATGATAATATTGTAAGAGATTTCTGCAGCTGAACCAGGTTGAAGGGTGGGCAGCATGCCCAGTATAGAAAACGCTGTCATTGACGAGAAATCTTAAAAGTGATATGACAAGTCCTTGAGCACTATAGGACGGTTGTTTAGGGTGACTCCGAATTACACCCAAATCTGTGTATCCATGAAAGTAGCCGAAAATCCCGATCACTAGGAAGCTGAAGGAACACCGTTCCCATGATTCGTAGGGTGCGGGCCGGGGCGCTTGGGGGTTTTAGCAAATGGTCTATTCCGTACGAATATACACGCTTTCGCCAATATACCTTCGAGCAACGAAGCCAGATCCGGCTGACTCTATTGTTCCACAGTGGCCCAGGTCGATCCCGTTATCAATTGACATCCCGTTCAGTCTTGACGTATGCTTTACGGTTTATGGTCGCTAAATGGGACGTTATTTCAACGTTGACATAACCTTATCACAGAAGTGCTGTCGACATTTTTTGTCGTTAAATGGGACGTAATTATATCGCTAATATGACGTTCTCAATTGACATCCCGTTCAGTTTAGACGTATACTGGACGTTTTAGGGTCGTTAAATGGGACGTTGTGTCAATGTTGATACAACGTTATCACTTGACTTCCCGTCCAATTCAGACGTGCACTCGACGTTCTCAGGTCGTTAAGCGGGACGTTATGTCGACGTAATATCCACGGTTTTTTAGACATTAGCCTTTCCATATTACGTCGAAAGGACCTGACGTTCAGACTTTCAACGTTGTTTTGACATGTGGTTCCTGACGTCATCAACCTTCTTTCGACGTCTTTTCAACGTGTCTGTGCTGCCTGGGTATTGCGGCCGGTATGAGCTGAAACGGCACGTCTAGCGCTATCAGCTCCACCTGGCACATTGCTCCGTAAACACTGGCACCACACTGATGCGGAGACAAATCTCCTCGTGCGCTCGTGCCACAGCACACATCCGGCTGTCCGGTAGCGAGACGGCGGGTGCGGTATTCAGTGTGAAGGTGACAAGGTCACACTTGTCATTTTCCATAAGAATGAACCACGATCTGGAGTGTGAGCTACTTATCGCAAACTGGTTGTTGCACAAATCAAGGCTCTGCACAAAAGTACCGCAGAGCTTGTTTTGATCAACTTTGGCAAACTGTTTCATGCATAACTCTTGCCATTCAAGACAACCAAAGATCGCACTGTGGAACCCAGGGCTACGGGTTTCCCTCGATGCCCACACCTGCCTGTTATCATATGGGATGAACACTATACCGGCAGGCCGTGCGTCACTGCTGTTTAATGCCTGTTAAAACATTCCCTAGCTAAATTTCTCACTTACATTGCAGCGGCAGAAATGCCGGTTCTGAGGGCGTGTTGGTGAATGCTCCAGCAAGACCTAATCGTGCAGCTGTTTGCGTAAGAAAGTTAAATTCACTCACACTAAAAAGCAAGTTGGTAAATAACAATTTACTTTGTCCTTTCCCTGGCAAAAATGCACAGGCCAATTATCTAAAAATGTGGCCTTCAGAAGTGCCTATAGACATTGGGTTGGATGGTGCACCCATCGTGACGGGGATTGGAACGGCGTAACGAGCACGGGAGTAAATGTGTCTCGGCCCCAGCGTGCGCAAGTGTTTGCCAAGTGATACGACAAACAGCTCAAATAGTACCGAGCACAAGGTGTCATGGCGTTTCAGTTCACATTCGCCGTAATAGTACCCGATATTCATCTGCAACCACAGTATCTTGTGGCTCAGTGGTGAAAATTAAGTGCAGCTGTAAACAAAGCTACGTCTCTGACGATAGCCAAAGCGAACTTCAGTAAACGGAGGTCAAAAAAGACTATTACAATTTCTGCATGTTGACAACAAGCATGACGATGTGAGAAATAAATGAAAATTATTTAACTGAGTTACTAAAGATTGTCGAGTATGGATAAACATCATCTTACCCTTTAATAATTTGAGCGATTCCTTGTAGGTGTTAACCCTTATTCGGGCAGTCATACAAAAATGGAACTAAAATTATATCACAATCAGTATTTCCTTAAGGAACCAATTCAAGCACCAAAACATTATTTTTTGTGGCATTTTATTTCACATTTAAGAGATAGGACATGTATCTCCCAGTGCACACTGCCCGTTAGGGGATAACAAAATGTTGAATATTTGAAACAAGAATTACTTCTTGTGGTACAACCTGAAGCAGTTTCTTGGGGACTTTCCCGTCACTATGCAAAGCCTAACTTTGCACTTTTCACAGGCAATTGATGTTTGGCCGCTTGGGCAGTATCTGCAGCGACCTTTGCCTTCCAGTGTTGGTAGGTGACCCACACCGTCGTAGCGGACATCGGTGACAGGTGCTGCCGTGGTCTGCATTCTTGGGCGCTGCGCCGCAGGTTCTTCATCGAGGGTGGAAGAAGGTCTCCCTCTTTTCGGGGGCTTGCATGCATCAAAGCTTCTGAAACAGCTAGTCGAAATTGTTTCAGTCGCATTGCCTTCACGCCAGTGAGGTTTGACTGTCGTCGGTGTAGTAGCCAAGCGTTGTTCACGGATATATCGAGAAGCTGGCTGAAGATGCCTAAGTACCAACGCTTTGTGCGGAATGGGGTGCGATAAAGCGCTGCGTACATGTCTGCAAGGTCAACACCGCCCATGTGAATGTTGTACTGTTTCACAATTTGTGGGCAAGAAACTGGAATCTTTTGACGCTCCTTCTTGTCGAACCTGTTCGCTGTTTCCACTGGGTCTTGTGAGACACAAGAGCTTGCAAGTATTACAGTCTTGTTGTCAGCCCATTTCACGACTGCAAGTCCTGCCACATTGTCCACCTTGTAGTCAAAGCTGCCTCTTCCCTCCTTCAGCAGTGACTTGTCATCCTTTAGGGAGCAGCCTCGAAGCCTGTTGCTTCGAATGGTGCCGAGACTGTGCAAAGAATACCTTTCTTTCAGTCGTGAGATCAGTTCCAGCGAGGTGAAGAAATTATCAAAGTAGACGATGCTCTCATTTGGACGAGAAATGCTCTCGCACAAGTGCAACACAACCTTTGCGCCGAGACCAAGCGCCTCATCCTCTTCTGCAAGTCTGATACCTTCGAATGTCGTTGCGCCGGTGTACAGAATGAAGTCATGAACCATCCCAGAAACACCCGCACGTACAAACAGTTTGAAGCCCCACTTTTTAGGTTTTTTGGGGAGGTACTGCCTCAGGTTCCCCGCCTTTTTACCCTTGTACGGGATCATCATCTCATCAATGGAGAAGAGATTTTCGCTCTCTGTGGCCTTGCATTTGCTCCGAATGTGCTCAAGCACAGGTTTTATCTTGTAGGCTCTGTCAGTTTCAACTGGCTGGAGGTTATCAATAAAATGGATGAACCTTCGGAGCTTCTTGAACCGTTTTACAGGCATCACATTGGCGATCTTGTCACATCTTGTTTGATTGGCCCAGTAGTCTTCAAACGAAGGCATCCCGATGACGCCCATCATAAGAAGAATTCCGATGAAGGACCTTAACTCTGCAACGTTCGTGTTGATTGAGCTTCCGGTCTGTTGAGTGGAATACAGATTTGTCTCGTAAACCACCTTCTCAATGAACTCATCGCCAAAATACATCTGAAAATACTGCAGTGGAGTGAGATCTTCCGGTGCAAGCTCAAACTGCGGTTCTGGAGCTCGGAAGTCGTGGTCGAAACTTGTCTTTCTCCATTTGTACTTGTCACCTTGTTTCGACGAGGCGGCGTTCTTTGGCAATTCAGCTTCGTCTTCCGAGAGGGATTCTTCTACTTCCAAGCTTCTACCCCTTGCCTTGAAGCTGGTGTCATCATTGTCCGTGTCCGTTTCATCATCGCTTGATGAGTCGACGTCGGATATTCCACCTTCAGGAGGGATCACTGTGGCTCTCTTTCTCAATCGTGAACCATAAAATGTCCTTGCAGTTAGCTCCTGCACAAAACAAAAATAAAAAACATTGGAAAAACGTATACAAAACAGTGGAACGAATACCCCAAACGTGCAGTGTATCCTGTGAGATACACACGGATTATCACCCTGCTTTGCATAATTGGATCGGGGTATTCGATTAAAAATACATCACCAAAGTCTTTGCACACTTTCGTTTAAAATCGCAACGTTAGATTTTGATTACCGTTTCAACGTTTAGAGTACAAAGTAGTACTTGCCGTGGACACGTGGACGCCAGCACTGGTTGACGCCATGTTCTGTCACTCATGAAGAAACACTTGCTGTAGGCTCCACGAGGTGGCGCTAGGTGTCTCGGCCGCCGCGGAGGAAGTGTCCCATGAGATACATTGCCCATTTGAGGGAGTATATATTTACAGTGATTTTTATTTGTGCGTTTTAAGTCTGTATCCCCGGAGATACAATAAACGAAAGAGGGTTAAGAACTGTAACACTCCGGGCAGATGTCCGTGATTGGGACATTCTTCCGTCAGGCCTGTCATTATGATAAGGAATGGTGCCTTTCTCCACATGCAAGCAACGTTTTTGCATATACTTCATTTTGTATTTACTGAATAAAGAGACCAAACACTCAGAGTGGTTAACACGAAGTCATATTGATGGCTTCAAATAAATGGCAGAGTTTGGCGTGTTGGGAGCAAGAGAAACAACCTACTGCCCGCGGCTTCGAGCTTGTCAGGAGTTAGTGCTCTTTTCGGAGCTGCTCGCTTCAGTCACCTGGAGGGCTGCCCCGTCACGCTTCGGCGCTGCAGGTTTTCAGCCCAAAAGACCGCCTTTGTCGCCCCTTTGCAGAAGATTGAATCTTGAGCTGCAATAAAAGTAAAGGAAATTATGCCACAAATATCTTTTTGGGGCGGTTGGACCATCTTAGATGGGCGAGGAAATATTTCAGTAATAAGTCCCTAGCGAAACACAAACGGTATGCATTTTATCACGGTAACATTCAAAATGGATTATCAAATCAGGAATCTTACTGTAAACTATGCATACCATTGAGGGTTTTCAAAAAATAAAGATAGTTTCGTTATTAGCCTTGTGATTATTTTCTGCGTACAGGATTGTAGATTCTGAGTGACATGAAAAAACTGCACTTTCTTAACCAGTTGCACTCAAGTGGTGGACACTGTCCCAGAATATCAAATGCATTATGGGCAGGCCTTCATTTTCGAATAGTCTCTGATATTGCCACGAATGACAAATGATGAGGCGGCAAATAACCGAGGAACTAACCTTTTAATGGGGCGAACTTGTCAGTGAAACAGCTCGATGTCAGTGAAACAGCACGATCAAACGCTGGGGCGAGACTAGCTCAGGCTTGCCACGCGGAGCCTCTTATGTGGACACATGCGCTTCTGGAACAATCGGCGTAGAACATTCCAACCTCAAATGATCAACAGGGTTCTCAAATTTACCACAATGCTACATTAGAGAAACAAAAAAAGGTGTATCAGCGGCCAGGCATCAGACCTCGGTTTTCTTGCGGGAGGCAAGCACAGTAACCGTTAGGACACTGGAGCACTGCCAACTAGGCGAGCTGCGCGAGTGGCAATATTTCCCGATTTTCAAAACCTGAATGGGCTTTATGAAATTCAGGTTAATCCCAATTGTCTTCTAAAAGCCCGCCTACCTGAAAACGAAAGGTGCGGTAAACACACCAGACGGCTAATTCCGCCTAACCCTTAATGCGTTTGTGTTAGTTTCGTCAGTGGCGTTAAAGTGTCAGCGCACAAGGCCTGTGCAACACTTGGAAGCAAATGGCAGTGTAGGCTTGAAATGAGGGGCACTTGGAAGTGAGTGGCAGCACAGCACTCACTTGTGGCATGTGCCTCTCGCGTTCACACAATTAAGGCTGAACAGCATGTAAGTGATTTAGCGAGCAACGAGACGAGCGATAGAGATTTCCCACTGTTGCTCGTTACGCCGCTTGCTTATCGGATTTCTAAAAAACGTCGCTCATCGCCTTGATCGCTTGCTCCCGTCGCTTCCATTTCGTTTGCCTCGTTGCGCGGATGACCGAGTGATAACGAAAAGGGTCGCCATCGCTTGTCTCGTCGCTTGCGTTATGGTTGTTGGAGCTTACGAAAAAGTGAAGCGTGAATCTCACCAAGGAATTGGTCCTTGCCGACACTGAGACTGCTGGGAGAACTTTGGGTTCCGGTGAATTACGACCACATGATTTCTCACTTTGCCCATGAACTGAGGAGAAAGCTGAGGAGGAGGTAGTCGAAAATCAGTTCATGGTCTCTTCAAGAAAGTTGTTCGAAACACTTTGTTTCCTGTTTTCCTTTTAACTACTCAATGTCGTTTTTTTCTTCCCCTACCTTCACAATTAAGTACAGCCAGAGGGATAACAAATAAGCGCAACATATACATAATTTTGTATAAAAAGTCCGTGCCCCTGTCGAAAAAATGAAAGTCGCTTACAAGTTACAACTCCCTGTAACACGGAATTAGAGCGCATCTCTTGAGTAAGAGAGGGAAGGGTACTGAGGTAACACCACCTAGAAGAGAAGGCCGTAGCGCTCTTCTCGTGACGTCGCAAAAGAAGGCTATCAGGGCGCGTCGAAGCAAAGGCAACGCGTCGAAGCAAAGGCAACGCGCGTGGATCGACCGTCGCAACGCGCTTTTAGTCACATACGCGCTTCTTATTAACTAAAATGAAGGCTGCACATAACAATGGGTCTAGAAAACATTTTATTACACGGGCAAAACATTACATCGCTAAATAATCGGTATGAAATGGCACGAGGTAGGCGTATAAGAGAGAACATTGAGTTACGCAATTATTGCCGTAGGAATGCATATTTTATACAGAAATACTCCAACAAAATGGCGAGACACGCAGTGATTGGA
Organism: Ixodes ricinus; assembly: GCA_037355805.1. Lineage (NCBI taxonomy): Eukaryota > Metazoa > Arthropoda > Arachnida > Ixodida > Ixodidae > Ixodes > Ixodes ricinus. The sequence goes on from JAZHYW010051275.1 coordinate 45,723, forward strand.
CACAGGAAAACAGATCACAGTTACAAATCAGGTAGATGGAGTCAACGCGGACACGGCAAGACAAGTGTCACTTACGATCATGTAAGCGATAATATCGCGTGCAGCACTGAATTCTTGCATCATACCGTGGCCACATGGCAAATGTAATGTAATTTCGATCGAATGACATTATGGGGTCGAGAAATCAACTTACGACGCTCGTATAATCACCCAACACCACGAGCTGATTAAGTTCTATATTATTGAATGAAAATATATTAACTTGTGGCAGGGGTACTAAACTAACTATATATAGTCAACTAATTCACTTCTCCCTATGGACTCGAGCTGCCTTACAACAAAATATAATTTATTTTGTAATCATTAATACGAGTTCCTTAATACAGTTAAAATTCTAGTATAAACGCGTAAAGGCAATAAAATAACATTAGTATAAATAAACACATAAGCACAAACAACGCACTTTGTATAATCACACAAACTTGTTATTTCCCTTTCAGTGAAAACTAGAATATTGCCACGCATATTTACAAATGTCGACGCAACCGCACACGGATAACGACGAACAAGATGTCAATCTATCACAAAAAGCAAAACAACCAATACAAAAAAACGACTGCAGAACTTTACTTGCGTTCCACAAGACCAAGAAAGCCCGTAAATAAGTTATTTCTCACCTGTCGATCGTATTCATACGTCCCACAATATCTGGCACGAAAACATTTGAACACGAACTTTAAGTCTCTCTGTTACGAGAGAGGTCTATCGACAATCGACCACTGTCATCGTTTGCTAGTTGTCACACATGTTACTCAAACCGCAGCAGGACTTGTTTTGCGAAGCCACGTAGATGCCGTAGTATCAAGCGAAAACAAAAACACTACCTGAGAGTGCGGTGACGACAAAAAAAAAAAACGACGGGTAGGAGGATCAGAAGAATCACACACACACACGAGAGCAGCGGCAGAAGTGTGGGAGGCTTAACGTTGTCGACCCATCTCTTGCTCGGGTGCGCTCCCTGCAGCGATGACTGGATTTGTTTCGGTTCCCTCCCCTTCTGAAAGTCTCAGCCTTCCTTTTTAGACAGTCAGCAGCTTACACACAACGTAAATTTACCAAAATCGGAGTCCGTACGAAGGAAAAAACGTCGCAGCGGACCGGTTCATACAAAAAGTTTGGGGAGCTGCGCTACTGCGTAGTCCCGTGGATTACGGCGAGAATAATAAATATAAAATCGGTACTTTCAACCTTGGTAGCGCGTTGTATATTACTTTTTATATTATGTATCTAATAAATTGTCAAAGACTGCGCTTTTAAAACGTATATTAATGTCGGATATACACTCCCGACCACCACTGTGCCACTCGACAATGACCGTTTTTTACACGTCGATGCCAGAAATTTTTTCACGTAGATGGGCCATGAACTTCCTTCTCCGACATTGTGACGTAACCACTCGGAGCGCTACGGCCTTCTCTTCTAGGAGGTGTTGACTGAGAGGAGCATATACACCTCCTCCTCACCGCCCCATCCTGCGTGCTAGTCCTCCCTCCAAGCGGCGTCGGCGTGAACAGGTAGGTCACGTGACTCCCGTGAGGTTCCGTGACAATATGTCATGGTGACGTCATCGTGATGAAGTCACAGTGATGACGTTATACGTGACGATGACGTAATCCGTGATGTCATCGTGATGATGACGATGACGTCATCGTGATGGCGTCACCAGTGATTACTTTATCAGTGACGTCAAAGAAGACATCATCAGTGGCGTCGTCTTGATGATGACGATGACGATGATGAGGACGTCATCGTGACGACGTCACCAGTGAAGTCACCTGTCCCATGGCGTACCGCGGGGTTGCGCAGACGCCGACGGTGACGGCAACGGCGACGCCGCTCAAGCCGCAAGCAGGCGCGCAAGAGCTGCGCTCGAAAATAATTTTTATACGCTTCGCAAACAACACATCAATACAGGACGTTCGAGCGGATGCCCTTCTTCACGCGAAGAAGGGGCGTCCGCTAGCGTCGCGCATACCCCTCCTTGTCCGCAGTATTTTTTCGAGAAGCACAACATTGTTAATTGCCATTACGTGTTTTGGCACACTGTGCTCGACAGCGCCCCCATTTCTTGGATACATCAATACAAACCCCACTTATAAAGGCGCATGGCTACGCAATATTTCGAGTAGTTTCCGAGGACGGAAATCGAGGCTTGAATCCGAACACCCGCAGCGGAAGCAGAACGGGGTGGAAATACCAACGCTTGCACGTAACGGGTACCTACACTCTCAGAAAAAGGGGTCAGTATAGTCCTTCCTAAAGGGAGGAACGCTCTTGACACATATGTTCTTACGGAAAGGGAGAAACTTTCGTCCCTAAAACAGGGGAGCGAAAGTTCCTCCGTCGCCTGCATTTCATTATGGCGGCCACGAATCGAGCAAATCGAGCTCAACAAGGCTGAACGAGAACACGAAGTCTATTGTACTGGAGCGAGAGGGCAGCAAATAAAAACGTAACACGAGCTTTCCGCGAACTGTATTTATTTCCCGAAGCCGGCTTCCCCCTGCATGGTAATGAAACTTACGTTTCAGAAAGCATTCAGTCACTCAGTCGTCTCATTGTCAGCACTGCGATGTTAAAGGGAGACAACCGGCACCCAGTTCGCGCACTTTGTCTTGCACCTTTGCTATTCCTCGATGACCACACATCCTTCGTCAACCGTTGCGTCAACAGCGCATCACGAGGAGTGGTAAACCACTCGCCTGCAAAACCAAAAGCCGCTCTAAAAAAAAGCAAATCCGAAGCAGCCTCTCGGCTCGTTTCAGCAAGGTAACACAAAATTATGGCGTAGCGTAAAAGGAGGTTAAATCGCTTGCCACCCAGATGGCAGGGTCAAGCAGATTGATCGCAAGTAGCTAGGCTAGGTGGCGCTAGTTACCAAGCAATTCATGTTCCACAAAATTATTTTCTCACGCCACCATTGCGCTTCGGGACCCTCCGTTTTACACAGGTAGACACATTACGAGTACTACGGTACAAGCATCACCTGAACATACATAGAGCGCATACACATACTTACAAACATCAATACAACAGTTCACTGGCCCGGTCACTACTCCCGAGCTCTGCGTTTCCGTCTTTTATACTGGTCGTTTTGAACGTACGGGATTTTTCGGTGACTCCCTAAAAAATAAAAGCTATTCCCAGCATGTTGATTTTTTCCCAGCAATGTCATACATCTGAGAGTATTTTGAATGGCTCAGGGGATGAATCTCTTATAAAAAGAAAACGCTCGATCATGCCGTAATTATTTGAGAGCCAATAAATCGAGCCGCTCAAATGCGGTTCCAAGCGTGGGTTTGTTTTCCCGCACGGCACTTCCTAGCCAGTATTTCTATTGTAGTGTTTTTTTTTATTTGTGCTGTTCGCGCACGGCTGCAATAGGTGCAAGCGGCGTTTGGCAATCTTCCGGCTTCTCCTTAGAGAACTTTTGTTTAGCTGTTAGCCAGCGAACGAACGATCCGATCGATGCATGGCTTCTGTCGTCGATGGCTGATCCGGTTCTGGAAAACTACAGCCTGGAGGTTTCAGAATTATGCTTGCACATGTTTGCAGCTCATTTTCGTCGTTTGTCAGCAGTGAAACAAAATGTTTACATAAAGAACCGGAAGTTGCCAAACGCCGCGCACTTACTGCGTCTTGAATTAATCTGTGTAGAGCGGATAGACACTCAGCTGGAAGTGATGCTTCACGGCACTGATCTCTTCTATAGGGGGCTGGATGGCGCTTAGCTGCTCTCCGAGCCTGGCGCAAGTGAAGCCACCGGAAGTTCGATGCTTGTCCCGGAAGTCGGGAGTGCGCTGGGCTTCCTAGTGCATTCAGTCGATATTTTGGACCATGCTTTTTTGTGTCTTTGACTGGGTTTTAATACTCCCGTTCTGGATTAAATCCCGAGAATGGGGCGTTTGAACTTGGGACATATTCACGCTTGATAAACTAGAATCTTAAAATGTTTACATTGAATGGCTTCCCATGATACTTCTCGGGTCTGCATGCGCTCTTACTGCGCAACAAGCTGGCTCTCTTGAGGGAACACGCGAAAATTCAGCGCCCTCAACGCTTTTCGAACCAGCACTCGGAAGGGTTACACACTGATCTCTTCTATAGGGGGCTGGATGGCGCTTAGCTGCTCTCCGAGCCTGGCGCAAGTGAAGCCACCGGAAGTTCGATGCTTGTCCCGGAAGTCGGGCTTTCGCTGGGCTTCCTAGTGCATTCAGTCGATATTTTGGACCATGCTTTTTTGTGTCTTTGACTGGGTTTTAATACTCCCGTTCTGGATTAAATCCCGAGAATGGGGCGTTTGAACTTGGGACATATTCACGCTTGATAAACTAGAATCTTAAAATGTTTACATTGAATGGCTTCCCATGATACTTCTCGGGTCTGCATGCGCTCTTACTGCGCAACAAGCTGGCTCTCTTGAGGGAACACGCGAAAATTCAGCGCCCTCAACGCTTTTCGAACCAGCACTCGGAAGGGTTACACACTGATCTCTTCTATAGGGGGCTGGATGGCGCTTAGCTGCTCTCCGAGCCTGGCGCAAGTGAAGCCACCGGAAGTTCGATGCTTGTCCCGGAAGTCGGGCTTTCGCTGGGCTTCCTAGTGCATTCAGTCGATATTTTGGACCATGCTTTTTTGTGTCTTTGACTGGGTTTTAATACTCCCGTTCTGGATTAAATCCCGAGAATGGGGCGTTTGAACTTGGGACATATTCACGCTTGATAAACTAGAATCTTAAAATGTTTACATTGAATGGCTTCCCATGATACTTCTCGGGTCTGCATGCACTCTTACTGCGCAACAAGCTGGCTCTCTTGAGGGAACACGCGAAAATTCAGCGCCCTCAACGCTTTTCGAACCAGCACTCGGAAGGGTTGACTATAGAGCCTGCCAGAGTCGCAATCACTTCACGGGACAAGCACGCTCACTTCCGGTGGCTTCATACCTGTTTGCTCAATGCTGCCATCCAGCCCCCTTACTCGGATCATGCCTTCTTAGGCAAAAGCAACTTCTGGGACAAGCGAAAATCTGGCCTCGTACGCTTACAAAGCCAGTGTTACCAAAGCCGCTCCACTTCCGTGGACAAGCCGCCACGGCTCACCTATTTGCTCTGGATCCAGCCCTTGAGTCAGTGGGGACAAGCGCCAGCTTCGGAGGCTTCCAGGCCCTGTTTGCTCAATGCGCCATCCAGCCCCCTCTAGTGGAGATCAGTGCTTCACGGGCAGAGAGGTCGCTCTTCGATCAACTTGAATGCAGTCAAAGCCGCGACTTGCGGCAGGTGTTAAGTGTACGGAGCTGCCCCCTGGCGAGCTCGAAAACGTCCAGCGCTCATCCCAGCGCGCCACTTGGAGGGCAGATTCTCCAGGAACCGTAGTATATTTAAACAGCAAAATAAAGGATAGCTTTTCTTTACATTTTACCTTTTTTATGCTAACATTCCATTGCAAATATCCGTACTTTCCGTCATTATTTCGTACTGTTCAGTCTTTTCACCAGAGCGCAATCGCTCTCGGGGACCGACAGTCACATTGGTCACTGTACGATAGGAGCTTACCGCTCAGACCAGCGTTCCAACATGATTATCCGCATGTCAATCGACTGCACCTAATTTCTCAATGGTCTGAAACTCTTCAATGTAAAGCGGAATGTCAACGTGCGACTCCCCGCCCCCTCCGATCACGGCCTGACCAGCGGCATCAATGCCCGACAGTTTACGTCATCTCATCTTGTTGTTACACCCCTGATACGCGAACACACGGTCACATCTGCGATAATTTCAGTGTTTTGTACACAACGCACAACACTACAATCACGATGTTGCTGCTATGTTGCTGACACGCAGAAATACAGAACCACGTTGAACGCCGGTTGGCACTCGGCACGGGAAGACAGAACCGAACTCAGAACGGAAGGCACCCAGGCAGCCGGCAGCAAAACCTGCCTGCCTTCGACACGGTTCCTGCGATTTCCATAACGTAAAAAAACGTCGATACAGTTCCGCGTGGTTCCGCTACTGTAGTTTTGCTGTTTCGCGTAGGTCCCGCACCGCAATCCAAAGACGGCCATCTTACCCAGTGTACGTAGCGCTGCTGGCACTGCTCCGGAACTTCGCTGTTTCTAGCGGCTTCGTTTGTTCGTTTGAAAAAATTAGTGGTAAAAACGTCAATGCAACCGAAATGTTCTGCACGTTTGGACTAGAAGACGGAATTAACGGTGGCCTTCGCTGCCGCTGAAGCTCAATCAAATCAACATCATTTATTTAACAACGTGCGCGACGTGCTCGAAAAACTAAACCGAAAGAAGATGCCTCCCGTCTTCTCGAGTCCGCTTGGGGGCGCGTCAGTAGAAGGGAGGAAGACGCGCCGTTGCTACCTTTTACCATAATTTTTTCTTAGTTACGAAATGTGGCCGAAGAGGCCAAGGCCCGAAGCCCGCCGCTATCGCAGCTGATCGCAGCCGCCCAGTGTACGTAGCAGTGTCGGCATCGTTTCGAAACTTAACGGTTTATGACGGATGTGTTTAAACTTCTTTTTTTGTGAATGTCGAAAACGCCGCAGTAAAGATGTTCTTTCTTCGTGATTGCGCCGGGACCCGACGACGGAGGCAGCTGATGGTCGCTGAAGGAAAAGTAAAGCAGACAGGACTCCGCGGATAAAGGGAAGAAAAAAAAACACGTCTATTTACAAGCCAAGCTACTTTTCGAATGCCCACAGAACGTTCCACCACGTGCCGTCCTCCTCGTCTTCTTTCTCCAACGTCCCCTGCGCCAGCCCGCACGAGCGCCGCCAGTCCACCCAGACACAGGTGCACACGTGCAAAGGCAAACACGCAAAGAAAAGAAAACGAAACTCGGTCCTGTTCGCGCGTCCATTCGCGGCGATGGCGGGGCCGATTCTCACACCTCCCGACTAAGTATATTTTTTAGACCCGAAATGTCAAAAATAATATATAACAACTAAACTTAAACGCGTACGCATATCAGTCACACCTTGCGCAGAGTTTGTGACTCAACCCGTAAGAATCCAAACTATAAAAGAAATTTACACCAATATGCCAATCACTCGCTAGTAAAGTGATTCTTACTGTGCCCGCCAAGGCTTCAAAGCAGTGACAAATCTCGCGCCTAGACTAGCGCATCATCTAGCCTCCTAGCCTCGGTCTCTTTGCCGTCAGGTTATTCAAGCCATCCAGATTTCGACGGGGCTTGAATCGGACGGTGTACAGCTGGTTCCGGAATTTCCCCGCGCAAGAGCGACGACAGTTTATACTCTTTCCTGGTTTACGAATCAGGAATGGGCCTCGCAGGCGGTCGCCGTTGTCGACGTCTTCTGCACTCCCAGCTCTCTCACACGTGGCCGGCTGGCAGGTGATCGAGTCTTGATCGGCGTCCCTAGCTATATTCTGAGACGACTTCATCTCGAAGACGGCGTCCTCGTCGCTGTCCCCGCTTTCCCTGACATCTTCACCGGCCCGCTGTGACGTCAGCCGCCCTAACAAGATGTCCGACTTCTTGTCGACACCCACGTCCTTGCCGTGGTCGTCATCAGCTTGCCAGAACGTCTGCCACCAAAGCAAGACATTGAGTTCTTCCTCGTCGTCGACGTTCACGTCGTGGTCATCCGCTCGCCGAAACGCCTGCCGCCCAGGCGATAAGTTTGGTCCTTCGTCGCCGTCCACGTTCTCGCCGTCGTCGTCCTCGGCTTGCCAAAACGCCTGCCGCCCAGGCGATAAGTGCGGTCCTTCGTCATCGTCCACGTCCTCGCCGTCGTCGTCCTCGGCTTGCCGGAACGTCCGCCTCCCAGAAGATACCCTCGGTTCTTCCTTGTAACCGACGTCCATATTCTTAACGTGGTCGTCATTGGCTTGCCAGAACTTGTGCAACCCAGGTAAGGTGTCGGGACCGGCCTCGACGTTGTCCAAGTTCACACATGGGTCGTCCTCAGATCGCCGGGACGCCTGCCGCCCAGGCAAAGTGTACGGCCTTTCGTCGCCGACGTTCACCTGCTCGTCGTGGTTATCCTCGGCTCGCTGGGACGTCCTCCAGGCACGCGAGACGTTTAGCTCATTTCTGTCGTCAACGTCCGCCTGCACAGACACGCAGCTGTGATTGTTCTTCGACGACCGCTTCGTGTCGTCGGCCTGTAACAAAATCTGAGGCACCTCGAGGACCGATGGCTGCGGCCTCTTCTGACTTTGGTGGTCCAAGTTGTTACCGTCGGTCTTGCCCACATCGGTCGTCACCTTGTCGGGCTCACGACTGGAGTCTTTCTCCACAGTGACATTCTCGGCGTCTACTCTTTTCTTGTGAAACAGAAGTTCTTCGTCTGGTGTCTTCTTCCGGGGACATTCCCGGGAAAGGTGCCCCAATTCCTTGCATTTAAAACACTTCACCCGAGAATTTTCAGGTATGATGCCCTGCCTTGGGTTCTTGTGTTTTTCCTTGAGAGAAGTGGTGGTTTCAATATAGGGCCTCCAGACTTCAGCTCGCGACAGTCCGAGCTCTAACAAGACCCGTTCTTTGACCGCACCATACCCACTGTCTCTCACCCACGTTCAGCCTATTCACTAGAGCACGCATGCTCTCCGTGAAATAAGGTCGCACAAGATATCCTCTAAGCCGCTCAGGGACTTCATATGTCTCGAAGACGTTTTCTACGCCATCAAACCAGGTCGGCACTAATATTTCGGACGACGGCATGGAAGTCAGTACTCCTTTCAGCAATCTTGAAAAGCTTAAAACTTCATCTCGGAGCTTGAACTCCATGCCGCCTCCACTGGCTCGCGTTCGGTTTTCTGAGCGTAAATGTTCTAGCTCTAGCTCGAGACGTAACAGCCGTTCTTTCTCCCTTACTAGTTCTATCTCCTTTTCGATTGAGCTGCCTGATCGGAATCCTCCGTTCCCATCCCCTTGTGTCTGCGAGTTTGCCACTAATCCACTCGAAGGTGACGATTCACCTGGCCCGTCAACATCCCTATTCCGACCCCTATTCTGCTCTGGCGTTAGAACCGGCATCTGCCGCTCTGCGCTGTCTGTATCCATGGCGGGCACACGTCAAAGAATCACCTTACCGTAAGGTCAATGACTGCCGCTGGATCACAGACGCAGCCCGCTGCTCAGAATAGTCAGGCACGAAAATGATGTCCGAGCTGTAGACTCCGGCGTTCCTCGCTGGAGTGGGACGGCATCTGGTCCGAGGTAGCTCTATCACCACGAAGTAGCTCGGTGGTCCAATCTTCAAGGAGCTCGGTGGTCCAGTCTTCTCTTTAGAAGGCTCCACCAGTGCCGCGTCAAGTCGCTGTCCGCCGATTCCGTTGTGAAGATCACGCCGCCGGGGTCCGCTGACGCAATCCTGTCGACTGCGCCAGTAAAGATGTTCTTTCTTCGTGATTGCGCCGGGACCCGACGACGGAGGCAGCTGATGGTCGCTGAAGGAAAAGTAAAGCAGACAGGACTCCGCGGATAAAGGGAAGAAAAAAAAACACGTCTATTTACAAGCCAAGCTAATTTTCGAATGCCCACAGAACGTTCCACCACGTGCCGTCCCCCTCGTCTTCTTTCTCCAACGTCCCCTGCGCCAGCCCGCACGAGCGCCGCCAGTCCACCCAGACACAGGTGCACACGTGCAAAGGCAAACACGCAAAGAAAAGAAAACGAAACTCGGTCCCGTTCGCGCGTCCATTCGCGGCGATGGCGGGGCCGATTCTCACAACCGCGGCAAAGAAACGACCAAAGGACCGACCTCGTCGTCTTGGCCCTGCGTAAACGGCATAGATCAACCTGGGTGCCCAAATCTTGTTTATCAAACAGCGCGCTGATGAAGCTTGTATCAATGATATTTGTATAGTTTTCCTTGACGTCGGTGGATAATAAGGACCTTAATTTTCCTTCCAGCGGTCTGGGTTTGTTTATGCCTGTTTTGGTAAATAAAAAAAAGCTTAACGAAAAAAGAAAACGCTTTTCCAGGGACCAAACCTTCGTCCGCCTGGTCAGTAGTGCGATGTTCTGCCCTGCGCCAACTGAACAGGGAGGAACTGGACCTCCTCCTTTCATCTAAACTTCCGTTCCTCCCTTCTCTGGGCAACTTGACCACAACAAGGAGGAACAGTCGCCGTTGCTACCTTTTTCCTCCTTTTTTTTTTCGAGTGGAGCAGTCACAGGTTTCGCAAAACATACCGCCACCCGATTTCTAGAACTCAAGCCTTGTCCACCGATCCACGAGATAAAGTTCCCTGACACAGTTGTCAAGTCCGCCTTCCCCTTCCCGCGTCTTCGGTGGAACCTTTGCCTCTGAATGCGTTCCTGCAATCCGACTGCGCGCTCAGTGACAGGTTGGTTCCGGGACTTCCTTGGCAAAAGCTCGAGGGTCATCCAATGCGCAAAGCACGTGTGCGACAAGAAGCCGCACACATTCGCTTTCACGCTGCCTGCACACGCAAGAACACGTGATAAACGCTCCGAAACGAAAAGGACTGAAAAAGTAAAACGAAAAGTACGAGCACTCACCGATTAGACACAAACCAACAGCTGGCTCCATGGGCACGCCGGCACCTGGGACACTTTGTTTTCCCAAGAACGGTCTTCGACGACGTTTGTAACCACTGATCTTTATGTCTATTTGCTGGAACACGTTTTACCAGCTCCGCCTATGAACAAAAATGCGGCCACGGTCGGCCATCTTTTTGGCAGAGTTATATTATCTCTAGCCGTCATAGTAATATGCCAGACAGCGCTCTGGCGGCAGACTACAATACAAATATCCGTAGGTTTAGTACACTCGTATCGTGGGTGATATTTTGTGCTTGATTAAAGGGCGGTTCAACGATATTCAACTCAACTGGAATGTTTTTCACTGTACACGAGTTTACTGGCTCTAGTTGGACTCAAGGGATACTCGCACGCAACGCCACTGACCAAAAAACTCCTTTGTCGCACTCTAATTCCGAGGACAAAACCGAGTGTTTACATTCAATCTATCCTTCGCAAAACCTGATCACGTAGCTGGGCGGTCGAAATACCGAACAGTGACGACATTTGAAGTCGGCTCATATATTGGAGCCAAGCATAGCGTGGGAACTTGATATGGGCTCCTGATAATTGATAGCTCTAGAAGCATTCGGGTAGTGGCACTTGCCCAATCGCTGCACTGACAAATATAGTCGAACTATAACATTGTCTGGATCTCAGCCCGTTTCTTGTGCCTTGCCAACTCCAGCGCATGGGCTATGATTAACATTGGCGGCATATAATCGGCTCCAGACCACGTGGCCGCTTGTTCTGGCTGCGAGTTGAGAAGGTCAACTCTGCTCGTTTTTCTTTATTTTTTTCTGCGACTTGGATTGCGTGTGGTGAAAAACGAACGGGTATTTCACAGGTCATTAACGTCACGGATCCGTTCTAAGCGGTACATGCGCAAAATACAAAATCGTTGAATCGCCCCTTTAAGGCTGCGGTCCTACGGCAGCTATCTTGAACAAGGCGTTAGTTCAACCAATGCGGAGGGCAAGTTCGTCTGCTTCTCGCGCAGGGGGTAGCGGTGACGTCAGAACGCCGAGCCCTGATTGGCTGATCGCGGTCCCCTATCTGAGCGTCGTCTGCTCCTTTGCAACGTCGTCTGCTCGCAACGTCGTCTGCGTCTGTCTTACCTTTCCTGCGACTTTCGGAAGTGCAGAGGCCAGATTCACGAACCTATCTTACGCCAAACATATGCGTAAGACAAAACTTAAAAACAAATTCGAATTCACGAACCGGAAATTTTCGTAAGTTTTGCGCAGGTTACGACAAAATCCTACTACAGCTCCGAAGCTACGCACTTAATTGTTACGATCAAATCAGCATGGCCGACAGCGTCGCGGTCGCGACGACCAACGGACGTTTATTTTTCTACGTGCGCTTCTCTCGCGTCCCGACTTCAAGCAGCAAGAAAAAAGTAAAAAGTACTTGAACCAGACCACGACGAACAAGAACGCTGGATCCACAAACACCCGGGAAAAGCTCCAACGGCCACGATTCCACCGACACCGACCAAGCGGACTCGGCAGATAGGCCTAGCAGCCACTCCGACACGGCGACCGTCTGCCCACGACCGGCTGGCGTGCTGAATGGAATGTGCCCGCGCGACCCTTGTGAACCCTTCCCGTATTATACTGTGATCACTGACCTCAATTTTAGATTAAGAGGTCAATCTCTTCCTCTTTGTCATCTCCTTGTTTTCTGAGGCAACGGTGACTCTCGCCGATGAAAAAACGGTGAATATCCGACAGACGCAGGAAAGGTAAAGGAGCCATCGCTGACTAGCAGACGTAAAGCAGACGACGTTAACAGCGCCAACCCGCCGACGCCGTTAAAGAATGAGGAGTCTTGCCGCACACGAAAGGGGGGGGGGAGTATTTGGGAGGGGAACCTGCGGACACTAACACGCTCACTCTCGGTTCTTAGCAGACAAACCTCGGCGTCTCGGGACACCTCGCCAGTGAGTACTTGACTTCCTCCTTGATGCGCGTCTGCTAGTTGTTCGACAAAAACAACGAACCGCTCGAGTTATTTCGTCTGCCTTCTCTGAAAGGCGAAGTCGAGCTCGCTCGTAAAGACCTGCACTTCCGAAAGTCGCAGGAAAGGTAAGACAGACGCAGACGACGTTGCGAGCAGACGTTGTTGCAAAGGAGCAGACGACGCTCAGATAGGGGACCGCGATCAGCCAATCAGGGCTCGGTGTTCTGACGTCACCGCTACTTCCTTTCTCATGCGCAGAAGACGAAAATCAGCCACTTGCGAGGCGTATAGATGGCGACACGCACCCGTGGGGCAACCGAAACATTGGTTCACAGTGGAATGGCTCGAGCACCATGACGTTCCCCTCGTGGCCTTGCTCGCGCCACTGCCAGCTGTGCTCAGCTAGATCAAGTAGCGTGGCCCAGCAAACGGATGTATGCTAGAATGTCAGGCTGGGTATAAATTGTTCTCTGATATAGGGAGATGTGGCTCGGCGGTTGTAACAGGCTTTCGCTATAAATCTTACCAAGAAGGAATCAAATGTTCATTGACGTGTCAATATTCTATCAATGAAAATTTCTTCTGCATGAATGTCACGCTCAGTAGACTCAATCTTCCAAGACACCAGTGGAAGCGGACGTCAAGTAAACTGCTTCGCGATTTACGGTACTTACCTCACCATTATAATGACGACCGAAAAGTGACATAACGAAATATTGTGTTTCACGGGATCCGGAAGATGTCGTAAAGGTTGTTACATTAGAGTTCCCAGAAAACAAACGCCGTTGCAATATTTTCGGAAGTACCGAAACACATAATGTTGTAAGTAGAGCTTAGGAGGAATATGATGAAAACCATCAGAAGAAATAGGAAGACGTTTATTTGCAATTAAGACGCTATGAATGAACGGCGTTTGGTGACGGCAAGTTATGAGCGTTCAGGAATTTATAAGTTCATGTGATTGCTAACTATGGACATGCGGACAATGAAGACCATGCAGTTTTGTCGGGAGATGGTTCTGCGGTGATGACCTGATATCGGACGACTCGTGGCAGACGAAAAAGCAAGTTTCTTCTCAGCGAATGGTAAGTGTCCAGTGTCGAGCACAACACGTGGCTACCGACGTTTTCGACGTTTTTGAACACTTACCGCTTTCGGCAAAAGTCCTGCACCTGGGCTAACTTTCTGGAAAGACTCGAAGTCTTCCTTGAATCCAACGCCATCATGAACAGTAACTGAAAACGATCCATTATTCGGTCGGTGGGTGGCGAAACGTATCCGCATCTGCGGAGTCGTGGTCGATGCGTACTCTAAGTGGCTGGAAGTTCACACGATGCCTGCCACGACGTCCAAACACCTCATTGACGTTCCACGGTCTTTTTTACCTACTTTTGCCCTACCGAAAATACTTTTCTCTGATAACGCGCCAAATCCTGCTTCAAATAAAATAAACATGTTTTTGAAGAAAAAAAAACGGCATCAGGCATCACATTAGTGCACCATACCATCCTGCAACTAACGGGCAAGCGGAACAGATAGGGGTGCGAAACGAAGAAAAGCCCTTTTGAACCTTACGGAAGAAGCAGTTCAGTGAAGAATCGCCAGGTTCTTGTTCCAGCAGCACGCGACGGTGTCATCTTACGCGGTAAAAACACCCGCCGAAGCAGTGTTCAGCGGACGAAGAGCCACACCCCTCGATCTCTTGACACTATGGCCTATGAACGAAGATCAAGAGATTTCCAGATCGGGGAGTAATGGCAGTTTATTCGGTCGGACAGCTCGTCTACGTGAAGAATTTCAGCGGAAGTCGGGCCTTCCATGTAAAACTTGAGTAGAAAAGGCTCTATGTTGGTTGACCAGAAGGTCTCACCCTCTGAATACGTTGGATATCAATGCCATTGAGTGTAAATATAACTAAATCACAAAACTCTCTTTGTGTATTGTGTAAATGCCCTTGTATTTGAAATTAGAAGCTTTGATGGTGATTTGGACCTTCTACACCAGGCTCCTTTTTTTATTTTTCGCCTCATACTCCTTTGCGGTTTAAGTATGCTTCACGAATCTTTTGGAACGGGTATACTTTACGTCAACGAGGCAATTTGTTCCAGGTGGTCAATCAGGGAATGCTGCTAGAAATCCGTCCCTCGTATTAAAGCGTAACTGCAAAGGAAAAAAATTTGTTTTTAAAACAGCCTAATTGGGAGAAGCATGTCAAAAAACAACATTTCCGCGAGAAAAAAAATTTTACAGCAATATTTATTGTGTGAGACTGATTTTAGTTTGCGGCAATTTTGTCCGTTTTAAATCGCGCGCCACGAAGTTGTGATTATGTGACGTCAATCGCAATAGGTTCTCATTGGCTAAGAGTTTGATTGACAGCTTAGATCTTGGTTGTTAATCCTTTGTTATATGTTGCAATTTCCTTTTGAGTCGCATATTTTTACGATTAAAGAATAACCCATGTGATGAGAGTTATTATTCTTTACAAAAGGTTTACAAGACGGGCACTTCCGTTTCGATTCATACCAAAACAAACAAAAGCTTCGCCATTCTTTCATGGCCGCCGATGTCTCTGCTCCCGCCCATCTCCCCTGCCTCGACTAATCGTTTCGCCGAAGTGATCAGTGTTTCGTGCTGACCAAGCTGCTTGAGTGAGACTTCTTGAAGTGATGTAGTGTGTGCTTAGCAGCTGTCGCAGGTATTAGTAATAGGAAGCGACGCGGGGTTCTGGCTTTCAGAGCGCGGTTCTTTCGTTTTCCTTTTTGTTTGCTTAGCGTGCTTTTTTTTCTTTTTGCTTGCTGGCGCGTGCAAATGCCGACTTTTCGGAGATGTCAGGTGAGTGATCCCGACAGCGAGCCTTCCAGCAGCCATGTCGCCCCGAAAGGAATGCCATTTGGCTTCAGCTGTGTGTCTGGCAGGGATACCTGAAAAGAAAGATTCTAGCGGCCTTTGAGAGACAGCCGAAAGTCGGCAGCCGCTCAAATTCTCGCAGCTTTGTTTCAACTTCACAGTTTTTGGATGCAAAATAAAAGAAATGGATAATTACTGCTAGCAAATGACAGAAATGCAATTGTCGAATTGGCACTCCCAAACAAAGGAGGGGTCCCTCAGGAATAAAAAGTATTTCCTAAAGGAGCATCGTCAAATGAAGAAAAAAGGGGGGGGGGCGTTAAAACCTATTGTGTTGTAAAGGTCTCTCTGCTCTGCATCTTCGGCACAGAGCAGACAGTGTGATCCTGCAAAACTACTTCGTTTGCGAAATCAATCCTGCCAGAAAGCGCGTTTTCAGGGTGCCAGACGCTTGCGCCGTTCCTCACGACGCTGCACCAAGCAAGAATAAATTGTGTTTCTGAATACATAGGTTGCACTGAGCGCGAACCTTCTGCAGCGTGCATTTTGCACCTCGGGATTTGATTTTCTCAGTAAAAAAACGGCATTACATCCATCCATGTACCCTTGTCACCCGATGCGTTGCACGATCGAGCGTTTGTGTCAAATGACGTAACAACGATTTTCTGAGAGACAACCGCTCGCAAATGGTTTCTCTCTGTATCCCATCTCTGACCACTCGCATATAGTGCGATGATGTCACGTGCAAACCATGTTACACAGTTAAGT
Source organism: Ixodes ricinus (assembly GCA_037355805.1). NCBI lineage: Eukaryota > Metazoa > Arthropoda > Arachnida > Ixodida > Ixodidae > Ixodes > Ixodes ricinus. Next base: position 61,891 of record JAZHYW010051275.1, read on the forward strand.
TTTCTGTTCAAATGTGATGTTCTCAACTAGGGCTGGGCAATTGATCGATTAATTTTCCGATTAATCGATTAAGGCTTTAATCGCGATCAAATTTTTTAATCGGTTAATCGGTTTTTATATGGTACTCAAAAAGAAGTAAACTGGACGCACACATGGCTCTATCCTGCAGGATCTGCCCGAACTAGGGTAACTCATGCACCCCCCCCCTTTAAGGAAAACGCTGCGTGGCGTGCATCCGGTCGTTTAGGCCTGAGCCTGAGCGGTTTTCTGTTCCCAGCGAGGTGATATGAGTATGAGCAAGGATCAATTCTCGCGCTCGCGAAGCGCAACGTGTTCGAGGATATACGCACAGGCAAGACAAACAAGCAGAAAAACAAGCTGGGAAGCTAACAACGCCATGGTTACTTGTTCCAGTATTCGGCCCGTACAAATGGACGAGTTCACGAGTATGAAAGGCGATCTCGCTGGAAAGTTTGGTTTTAAAGTAAACTCCAGCGGTGAAGTTTTTAACTCGAAGGAAGTCCATGCATCGTCTGCAAAAAGCCATTTTCATACATTGGAAGCGTAAGTTCGCTTCAGTATCACCTACGAGCGAAGCACCCATGTACACCGCTGCAGCAAGGACCATCCGCCAAAACGCAGACAACAATCAACGCTTTCTTATCGAGGCCCCTTTCTCTGAAAAAGAAGGAAGCATCACCCAAGCCCTGACTTCTTGTCTTCGAAAATCTGGACAAACTTCTTAGTCTTTGGAGCTGGAGCAAAAATATGTGAGTGTTTGAATCGTTAAACTATATGTATCCTCAATTGTAAATGTCCTTTGCGCCGTGTAACAGGGAGTAAAATAAGTCTTCAAAGCGAAGACGAGTTGTTGCATTCGTTTTAATATATTATTTATAAAAATCAACGCAACCGATTAATCGATTAATTAATCGATTAAAGGGTGGCGATTAATCGGGTTAAAATTTTTAATCGACACCCGGCCCTATTCTCAACACAATACTTCGGTTCACTTAAAGTGAAAGCGTATCAAAAACTAAAAAGGCGAGCTCCGGGATTTCAGCATCCAAGCACGCGCGCTCCTACAGTGCAAGTGGTCGGGACCAGAGGCTCGTACTTGTGGCATAGTAAAGTGGAGATTTGGGCCAGTTGGTTCATTGCAAACAAAAAGCGCTGAAAAAATACAGACGCAGACGAAAGGAAACAGGACAAGGCGCACTCTCAACTGCAGTCTATGGAAATTTCACACGTTATATAACCAAAAAAAAACCTGTTTACCCTACTCAGTCTGCTCAGCCAGCGTTTCCAAAATTCAAACTCATTCGTAGATAAAGATAGGGACGTGTCACTTATACATTTCTTCTCTCTCCTAATTTCATATGCCTCGTGTAATTCTCCCGACACTTTATCTTTGTACCTAGAAAAATCTTAGTGTTTGTTTCTAGCACAGGCTGCATCTGGACTTGAAGGGGCCATGCAAAGCGTTTCTGGACAATGTTTTTAAACTTTACATTGCTTTCGCTCGAATTAGTGGCTGGGACTCTAGCAACACATTAAACATAAAATAAACAAGAAATCTGGCGTATTTTGAACATAACAGCTGAAAGAGGTTCAGAAGTTTGAGCGCATTTTCTTTTGTTGATGACGTTATTGGTCTGAGCCTAAACGACAAGAGCGTGAAACAACCATGCGCGATCTTTCTAAGTGTTGGAAATTAACATCCAGTTCTGAAGATGTGAGCGCCCCACCAATTTACGGGTGTTCCAAGCAAATGTATAAGTGAAAGTCACGTGCTTGAAAGGATCAGAAGGGGTACCTTGCGCCAATTTAGCCAGTTCTACCTCTAGAATTTTATTTCATCATTATCCGACGTTCTAAACCAATGTCGTCACTGAACGCTCATGTTTGACAATGATAGGCACGCCGTTTGAAGCAGCATTTGGTTTTCTTCGTCCCTTTGCAATGCACCTTTAAACTGAAACAAGGTATAGTAAAAGAGGATGTCCAACTTGTAAAGTTGTGTACTATATATATCAGTCTCGCGATGATATGCTGCAGCCTCATAAAATGTTAGAGCGCGCATGACTGATAAAGCACGGAGTTGTAAAATCAGGCCACAAAACAAGTGCCCGTAAAACCAAATATCACTTTCCGAGACAGTATTCTGCGAAGTTTCGAGCTCGTGCAGTCCGATGTTCTAATGGGATTTAAATTAGAAATATATTGTCTGTTCTTTGCGATATTTATGTGTAATTAGGAACATCATTACATGCATCTCTACTAGAAAAATACGCACCATAACCAACCAAGTCCTGAACAGTAAAAAGTCCGACGTTTCAAAACCGATTTTTTTTTTATCAAGGGCGACTATTTGCACGTAGAGAGCAGCAGCTTTTTTCTATCTACGGTGCGTCGTTTGCTTCACCGACTTTTTATTCTTCAAGTGCCGTAGTCCGTTGACACACGCCGACGGTTAAGTGGCTGTCGACCTACTGAGCCCGACCTATTGAAACGTCGGGTCACTAAATATTTAGGACTTGGTTTGTGAAGGTCTGTATTTCTCAACTTTCTGACCCAACCAGACGGAGTTCCGTCAAACGTGTTTAAGTTTAAAACATGCATCCCTATATAGTTCTTTTTGCAGTAAGGCGTCGTGTATGGCATTATTTAGAAGAATATAATTTATTATCTCTCTCTCTGCACATTTCGTGCATTTGCCTTCAGATCTATAACGTGAGCACACAGTTCTTTTTGGCATACCCCGCGACCTGGTGTTTCACACTGCCAAACAGCGAACAAATAAGCACGCTTCGCAGACTCAACAGATGGCGTATTTTCGAGTATCGTCCTCCCGTGTCGGTCTGAAGCGGTTATGTGAACTTCATACAGTTAAATTTATTGATAACAATAACAAATATTTTCTTACTACCTGGAGACTTGACAACATAAATAAAGGGCCTGTCACCATAAAGTTCTTTTCCGACGATTTTTATCCTCGAGAGGCACGTGTATAAGTAATTTGGGAGAAACTTATGCACTTTTTTTTTCATTTTGAAGCTGATTTAAATAACTTGTGTTCCTGACGCATATTCAACTTCTCAAACATATAGAAGTCTGTTGCTTCTTTTATTTGATGAACAACAATTTTATGTGTCTGTGGGCTGGATGAAAACAAAGTACATACACAGTGGCGCGTGGCAGAACTATGACGATTGCGCACGCAGACCGTCAGAAAGTGACCAGTTAAGTAGCTGTAATGTCGAGTAGACTATGAAATACCACTTTGTTGTATTTAACAACAAATAACCAATTAGCAAGGGTGATGCTTATTTACAAATTGAATTTACCGGCATCTTGTCAAGAACAAACATCAAACGCCAAGCTATGTCGAAAAGGTGCACTTCAATGCGCTCTATTTTCGGTCATATCCGAACTGAATATGAAGGTCACTCTTTTCTGCATTATTATTCGCCTGCATCACGGCGCTGAGTGTAAACAATATTGGTCAGGAAAGCAAGCCTTGTGCTTGCCGCTCAGAGTTTCTATAAAAGGTGGACTGAAAGGGTTCGTCCTAAAACTTTCCTGACATTTTCAAAATATTATTGCTTTAAGCTCAGTTGCATCGTCATCACATATATTGGGAAACGCATTTTATAATCTAGATTTCAGAATATTAATGGCGAGAACGTGCCCATTTCATGATTGTATGGACTAATTAATTTCTAAGTACAAGAGCACAGCAGGACTCGACTTTTAATATTGCGACGCAAAGGTCTACTAATCAGGCGCATTTTAGATGACCCACCAGAGTGATAACCTTTGGATTCAGGTAAAATATGTGCAACTGAGGTAAACAGAAATAGATGTTCAGTCATATATGTTTATCTAGGTTTTCATTTACTGTTTCATCGAAATTAAACAACGCAATTTATTTTTGGTGCCTGAAAAAAAAAGTGGATTCAACAAATGATAAAAAGCTATATAGTTACTCGTTTCACTCTTGAAAAAGTGCCTATTGCCAAAGGAACGCGCAAAATATATTCTCAGTTTAGCGGTTCAAACCGGTTCGAAGCGGTTCAAACCGGTTCGAACCGTTATTTTTCGCTCCCCGGAACTGAACCGGAGCTGAACCGAAATCTGTGAACCCGAACCGGAACCGAACCGATAAAAATTTCGGTTCGACACTCTGCTCCCGTGTCCAAGAACGACCAAAGAGTTATAGACCCGTTCAAAATACTGCCCTCTGTTGGCAGCTGTGGAATTCGTGCATAAGGGCAGACAAAAATCGCGACGTCAGGGCACATAATATGCGTTTGGTTAGAGTACAAAAGAACATACCCACAGAAAAAAGTGATGAGTGCAGTGGCGTTGTAGATTCGATGCTCTTTGATTCGCTCGTCGGCTCCTGCCGTTGGCCGCGCTCCGACGTTCGCTATCTCATGGAATGTCTTGTTCGTTCCACAATGTCAGTTGTTCCGCCATTGTGCATGGGTTCCAACCCTCTAGTAATCTCCACGCAAATTTCGAAAAGGGTATATAATCGGCCTCCTGGAATTCATCCACGTGGCCAAGTTAGATATATTTATATAATCCCTTCCCTTTTCGTTCGTACCAGCGCCTCATCCGCGAAGTATCCGACGCCCTCCTTCTCCCTTCTCCAGGCTATGAACGCTTTCTTATTGATTGATTTGACATTTTACTGGACCGCCATCTTCTCGTAATGTCAGAGGTATCTAAAGCAGCACATGAGCAGCTTGAATTTGTTTCCTCAGCGTGAAAATAAGTCAGAAGGCCCTCGTGTTCGTCCATGTTAAGCAATAAACTCACCATTCATCTACCTGATCTGTGTCAAGCAATGACAGGCAAATGTTTATTTTCAGTAAGACATCTCGAACGAATCGCGTGCGATACGCCGCCATACCTTCAATAAGAACTACCCGTGGCGGCTGCATTAGCGACCCGCCAAGATGTGAACTCAGATTCCGATGAAGAAGCAGAGCGGTGTGAATGTGCTATATGCTTGCACAGCGCGAACTGTTTGCTAGCACGAAAGAAAACACCGGGAGCCGTCGCTTGTATCGGTCTGCTCGGAATCCCTTTCCGTCGCAAAATTGTCTCGGTCGGAAACCGATAGATCAGACGCCTTATTCATTCACTGTTGAACCCCGCAGTTCTGGGGACAGAAACAAAATCTTGCTGGTCTTGCTGGATATTAGGCTGGTCAAGCTGTTAATTTCGTTGATCAAGATGGTACTTCTGCTGGTCAAGCTGGTAATTTAGCTGGTCACACTGGTCCAGCTGGGCGTGTAGCTGGTGAAGCTGGAGAGTCATGGTGTTGAAGCTGGAAGCCAGACTGGGGAGGCTAGAAGTCAGTTCGGCGAAGCTGGGAGACAAGGTGGTGATGATGGAGTCGAGCGCGTCAAACTTCTAATCGTGCTGGTCAAGCTGGTCTTGCTGGGAGAGCGCACGCCGAGGTCGACTTGAGCTGGTCGAACTGGCTTTGCTCGAAGCGCACGCTCCAAGGTCGGCTTAAGCTGAGACGGGGCCACTTCCTGTACTTTGTCCTCTCGTGTTTGGAAAACGACCGGTCACTTCAAGCGCGCTGCGAGCTGCCTTTGTGTGCGCAAAAACGAGATGCAGATTTTTGAAGGGAAAACGGTAGTAACTAATTGAACGGCGGTGCGACCAAGGCGGAATTTCAGGAGACAGCCAGTGTCTTCGAACGTGTGTGCGATCGTGCATGACGGTGATCACCGAGGAGTATCGCCAATGCCACCCAAGCCACATTGATTTCCTTGCCTCGGCCGACTACACAAGAGTCCACATCGCCCCCATCACTGGCGGGACCCAAGTTCGCATCTCTCATTCGTTTTTCTTTAGTAATTTCTTGTTTTGGGCGTGTGTCTAGTACTTTTCGTGTTGAGAGATACGCAATCTAGTTTCAATACGATTGTTTGCTTTGCACCGAGAACCATTGTCTGCACGCCGGTTAGTACTGTCAGTGCCAAGGATGTGTAGCATCTGAGTTTATCTGAGCAGGCCGCGAGTACGGAAATGATTAATTAAATGAAGAGTTGGCTTTTCTGGTGAGTCAGGCTTGCATTAATTTACACTGGCTAAACCGTTGGAAACGTGCACCAGTATAAACAGCACGACCACTTCAACTAGCTTGCCCAGCAAGCCAAACTGATAATGCTGGCGCTAAGAGCTAACTTGAAGCTGGTACACTGGTACCAGCTTAAGCTTTATTTTTGTTAATAGGGATCCCTCTACCCTCCGTCGCAAGCCGCAAATATACATAGGCTAACCCAGACACAATACGTAAAACCAAAGATGCTAACTATCGCTTCCATGGGCAACGCCGGATGGGGAGGAAGTGTCTGCTTTAAGCACATTTGACGTCACAATGATCCGGGTCACGTCGCTGCTCTTTATTTCCAATAGAACGGCAGCCAGCTATTAAAAGATGCACACTTAAAAAAAAAAACTTTTCTCACAAAACAAAAATTGAATACTTTGATCAGATATTTGTTAGACAAATTCAGAGGTGGCTATTAAGTGCACGGCGAAAAGTGTATACCAATCGATGACCATAAATATTTAACAAAGCTCCCTTTCCGTAAGAGCGCAGCAGAAAATGTTCAGTATACTGTAAATGACTGTATTTTTTTATTACTCTTTGAAATAAATATATATCTTGTTCTGCTATAAAATATTTGGGTGTATTCAGTCCCTCACGTTTTGAAGCCCATTTCATTATCATGTTGTCGTACTTTCCCGAGGAGCGGAACTGCTATGGTCTTCTTTGTTTCGGGTCCAATGATTCACAATTACGCATGCCACGACGCACAGTGTTGCGAAAAATACGAGGACCACCAAAAGCGAAAAAAAATTAAGACGAGCACTGATTCCTTTTGTGGATCGTTGGATGACGGCGTGGTTGGTGGAGTCTCCGAGACATTTCTGGTTGGCGTACTGATTGCAACCATCGAGCTTCGTCTTGCGGTTGTGCTTAGAACAGTCGTTGTTCCAGGAAGACTAAGTGTTGAAGATGCCAGGTTGAAGTTGTTTGTTGAAGTTGAAGCAGAGGTTGAAGTTTCTGGTCTGCGGCGACCATCGAACGTAACATTCACAATGTTTGAAAGAAAACTAGCTTTTCTGTGAGCGTTCCAAACTCGAATTCCGATGTATAATTTTGCGTTTGTGGTGCCCAGTAATTGTTCCGTAAGTATTAGGGTCACCGTTTGGTTCCTGAAAAGAGTAACGACGTACGATTAGAAAATCACTGGGGTGGGACTGATTTTAATGTTCCTCGTATTTAGAAAAACGTTGAACAATTTTTACACTTTCAGTAGACGCCACGACGAAAGACTCTCCATAACCGCGAAATCGGGATGGTAAATCATTGCGTAGAGCAAGTGGTTTGCACCTTGCGCAGGGGTTGCGGTGACGTCAGAACATGACGATTTTTGATTGGCTTTGATTGAAAGAATAGTAAGTAGACCTCAATGATAGATGCCTCGAGGTCTACCTCGTATTGTTTTAGTCAGCCAATAAGAGCACGGCGTACTGATATTATCCCGACCTCTGCGCAAAGAGGAGACCTACATGCGCTCCGCATAAGCAAACGGCAATGTACGTGATGAAATCCCGAATGTTCTCCGAGGCATTGGTTGTCAGGTGCGCAAACTCACGCGGTGCTCGTTAGGAAATCCTGTCCCGCGATTATCCTCAAGGGTAACACGGCAGCCTCGCAATGCGAAAGACCATATACAAATACGGTGTTTCTAAATAAATAAGCATTTGCCAAACCCAGGTTTTTATACTGCGAGTGCGCAGGAACCATGTTATCGTGGAGTGAAGCGAAACCGCTTGCTCCGTTCCGCCAACAGCGCCAACGCAGCTGATTGACGTCAAAGTATTCGAATATATATATATATATATATATATATATATATATATATATATATATATATATATATATATATATATATATATATATATGTATATATATATATATAAGTATACAACCACCGATGAAAACTAGCAACAACGCACGATTTATTCTTCGACGTTTCCGGCCTGAGTCCGGCCTTCGTCAGTCTTCCTGACGAAGGCCGGACTCCGGCCGAAACGTCGAAGAATAAATCGTCCGTTGTTGCTGTTTTCATCAAGGGTTTTGCTTGCTTTCAGTTATACCCACGCCTTCGGCCCCCGCCACCATCCCCGTTGTATATATATATATATATATTCTCACGCGTGACCTAGATGATTGGGATGTTTTGATTCTTCTGTTTACAATAACGTGCACATAAAACGATCGTTTCCAATGGCCCGCTCTCGTGCCCGTGACTCTTTCGGCATTGCTCATGTTTATGAGATGAAGTATATATTATCCAGCTTTACTAGACAGAGACCAAAACTGCCGGATTTCATCGTTGCAATTAAGCCATGACAGAAAACGTGGGTGGTTCTTATTTTGAGCTTTTGTAAAAAGTGGTAGAAGTGGCAGAAACAGTAAGAGCCTTCTGATTTTGTTTTTCTTTTTTATCGCCGCAGTGCCACTTGTGTTGTTTCACTTTTTCCGAAAATAATGCCAGGCCCTTGCCGGGCGTTAGGGGAATGAAGTCATCAGCGCGTCGAGTTGTTTCAAGTTCAGTCAACATGAGGTTATACAAGAAGTCTGTATTCCTGGGAGGTCTCTTCGCGCCGAGAAACGTAGCTGACATTCTCTGCATACTTTCACAGCACGAATATCAAACTACCTCGACACACAGAATAAGGAACGGAATATTGTACGTTTAGTCGATATTAATCGGTCATGCCACTCATAGAAGAAAGCATAGAACAAAGTCTGTTTCCTCAATGTCTTCTTATACGAGTAGCTAAGCATCGAGAGCAATGCTGTAACCCTCTTTAGTTGCGGTTTCTAATAACATTTAATGCTCTCATCAACTTGATTTACGTGATATTTAATGCAATATATATATATATATATATATATATCTCTATGGTCAATGTAGGCTTAATTTTTTTTTTCAAGGAGAAGAAACGAATACACGTTGCTTTAAACAAGCGTACATTCTCACAAGGCTTGCAATGCGTAATGAAACGACAGTTTGAAAAAAATAAACAAAAAATTAGTGTTTGGCTTCTTGCCATATCAAAATTATTTTCTTTGCCCCAAGGTATTTATTATTATGCATAAATCTTTTTGGAGGGAAGAATTCATGAGCTTTAAAATTTCTATTTTTTGTGATATTTTTAATCGTGTTTCTTATCATTATTTTAACTCGATATATTGCTCACTTGTAGAAAAAATTAGCATACATTAAACATAACATCGCATGTACGCATCAACTTTATTTGATTAATTGTTGATTCAATCGAAGTCAGCAGATATTCGGACCAGGAGCAAACATTGAATTAATTAATGTTCATATAAATGAAAACTACCAAGCTTCGTATCTTAATATAGACCTTCCCATATGTCGCATTTTCTAATAAATGGATATATATATACATATATATCCAAACTAAATAGTGTTTTTTTTTTCAAGATTAACAAATGTGTTTATCATAAGCCGTGAAAGCTACACCTATGCGGTTTGGGCGGGCTAGTAGTACGGTCAGGGGACATAGTATTGGTGACTAATCGAACGACCATTCGGCTAATGAAATCAACTTTGTCCACTAACTTCTTAACTAGTGAAAATATACGAAAAGTTTCAATAAAAGCTTCCTGCGCGTCTTCGAAAGAGACTGAATAAGTAATCTTAGGAAAGGCTTTGAGCGCGCGAGCAGCGCAGTGGTGCTTAAAGTTAAGACTCGTGAAGCTGGAGCAAGGCTACCGTTGCGACAACATGCCCGCGTGATTTTTCTCGTTTCATTTCTTTGTACTTGTCGCAAAAGTAGTACCTTTAGCCGCTACTACGGTTCCCACGGGCTCAAAGTAGTTATAAAAATTAATTTAGTGGTCTTCAATGACGCTCATTATGTTTCTAATTTGAACCATGTGTTGAATTTATCTAATTAAAAGGTTGATTAAACGTTTTATTTAATTAGCCGACCAATCGTTACAATTAGCAGTCTACACTATGACCCACTTGCCGCATAGCTCACATCCACAAACCGTACAAGTGTCGCTATAACGGATTTTTTAAACACATTTCTTCAGCTTGTAAAAGAACACCGCATTTCTCACCTTTCATTTAAATGGTACGTTTGATACTATTGCAAAGGTTTCATACACGAAATCACAAAGAAAGCTAAAAGGACATTTTACCAAAACTGACTTTGAACTTTGTATGTGTAAGAGATTTCTATAGTATTCAAAGGCGTTTTTCTACTAACATTATTTCAATATAATATTATACTTGTCAAAAAGTTATTTGCGTAATCTTTCATTGTATGTATTTTTACCAGAAAATTCAACGTAAGAAACTCTATCATCGAAATCATGTAAGGTGTAAACGAGAATACTTTTATAAACATCCTGCCCCTTTTCTTTAGCCTCAAAAACAATGTAGAAAGTGTCTTCGTTGTGCAGAAGCTATTCGAGTCTGGCGAAGCTTCCCAATAGCGGAGCTACGACGATCCCCCAAATCTCAAATTCCGTCGTTGGTCCTTTGGAAGTCAAAAACTCAAGAGCTGAAAATCTGACGCCAATAGCGCTATCAGTTTCGCTCTAGCGAAGAGTTTTCACCGCATATATACTAAACGCGATAGCGTTAAGGAGCTGCTGTCGCAGAAAATCCGACGTCAGCGTCGGTGGGACCTGAAAATCCCGATTTGTGAATAGGATTATGACGTCATAGCTGCGTATTACGTCACGTGTGACGTGTTGTGGCCATGTGGCGTGACGCCACACGCTTTTACTGAATGAGTCGCCTATGAACTGACGTAATTGGCAGTATTATATGCGAAGGACTGGCGACAAGCACCTATGTTGACTCACATACAAAATTACTATTGTTTCCGTATTTTAAGAGGCGACTGAGCGCTACGACATGAGGCATTTATTCGGCTGTCGCTTGGACAGCGCTCCCATGAAATAAGACTCCTTTCTCGTGTTCCGGATAAACTTAGTGAGCACTGTACGCGCTCGTTTCTTTTAGATGCCAGTAAAACGCGCGCAAAATGTGATAACGTTGAAAATGGTACCGAGTACAAGCTTGTTGTTCAACGAGGCACAGCGCGGAGCGTGCTTTCTGTGGCAATGCAGCAAGTCATTGTCGCCGAGAGATTATACAGTAGGAAGCTAAAGTTTGCGAAACACGGGAGCGCTAGAGAAAAAGACTGTCCGTGCCTTCTAATGGCGCTTTGCCATTCTCAAGATTCGCGTTTCGCGCATGCGCTTGTTTTCCTATTTCGCAGTCATTTTTGTTTTCGCTCATTTCCGTCTGACGTTCGGGAGATAAGGAGGCTGGCGCAAGGAGCCGAGAAATGTTATCTAGATCATGTCAGCCCCTTCAACCATGACAGTGCCTGAGGCGCACATGCGGCATCACGGCTGACAACGCGGCACCTTGCGGCTGTCTCGCTTATCTCGTGCGCGTCTGACTTGAACAAAGTAAAGCGCATTTTCAAAGCCTGTATTTTGAAAGCAGTCGCGGGACTTCAGAAGGCGCAACCAGTCATTTCGGCTGGTCCTCGCTCTCCCCGCAAACGTCTGCTGCCGACTGTACATTCCGGTCTGCTTAAGCCCTGCACACGCACGATTCACTCCTGAACTACCCCTCTAAGTTGTCTCTTCGCATATTACGTGGTCGCACCATGAAAAAATGGCAAGTGGCGTGGGATCGGTACTATTTCATGCAGAGAAGCCGTGCGAGAACTCAAGTATGCATATCATAATTGGTTTAATTACAATTAACATTTAAAATATTCAGAACCCCACCGCGAGCAAGATGCGTAAACATTGTGATTTGGACATAAAGAAAGCTACCCTAATAACGCCCTAAGAGATGCCTATATGGGAGTGAACACAGTCTAAACTTCAGTGCTTGAACAAACGTTTTTCGTGCTCCCAAAGGCGTCAAAAATGTCGGTATCTTGGATGCCTTGGCTGCAGATCTGAGCTGTGTTACCTTCCTTGAAAGTTACAAAGTGACTATATTTAGGAAACCTGCAAGGTCACGAACAGTTGCAATTTTCGTCATTATTTTTATATCAACAGACGGTGATGCACCGAAGATAAGTACTGCTCTATCTGTCAATGTGGATGTTCCAATTTATAATCATATACTCGGAATAGTTTTAGTATGTACACACTGTGCATGTTTAAAAAAGGTGTTTGTACAGCAATAAAAATAAAACGTACGTGAATGGGGCAACTGGAATCAATGATCCGTTGGCGATGTCTTTCCATTTGATCATTGTGGATTTTGTGAAGTTGTTTTCTAACCTCTCTTTATTATCATCGACCCTAATTTCAAGGAAGGAGGCTGCAACGAACGCGTTAGTGTTATCGGTTAGTAAAAACCTTCACGCCTTGAAACGTCTAGAGTTAAAATATATAACAGTCATATTTTAATAACGGTTAGGTGACAACAAACGTACACTTAACTTTACGCGATACTGTATGCTTAAAAATCTGCAATGACGTCGAAATAGTTATGTCCTTTCTATAGTGAGACTTTATCCCGAATCTTATTTTCTGTACCAAGGCTGAAACGCACAAAAATAAGGATAGTGTTTTTTTTTAAAACAATCTTGCAAACAGTGATTAGAACCATGCTTATGTGGTAGTAGTAGCAGTAGATTGGATTTTTATTGCGCAAAATCAACTAAGGTTATGGTACGTCAAGGAATTAAGCTATTGCATAACATGGCTTATGAGGAGAAAGAGCTGTAGTAGTTGGTAAATTATGAAGTTATGAACATAAAAAATGTATAACAGATCAGCCGGACCTTATAGTATAAATATAGCTACAATTCACGTAAAAGGTCAATACTTTCTTAAAACTTAAAAAAGAAACCTGGGTGGGTGCGAGTGGTACCTAATTTTCAAGGAACACACATAGGTATACATGAACATATTCTTTGCAGAGCTGGGAAAAGTAGTAGCGCCGTTTATCGTCTGAAGCAGTACATTGGAGAAGGATATGTAACACACTCAAATATTCCCGGCAATGTATACAATCAGGAAAGTCCCCCAGATGAAAGATATGTCGATGCGCGAGCCACGGGAGCCCAATGCGTAGACGACAAGAGACTACCCCATAAAACTTTTCTCTGTGCTTAGCACTCTGCCATTCACTGAAAAAGGGCTTCATTATGTGCAGTTTGTTTTCCACCTGTAAGCTCCGTTCTGCTCGCCACTAAGCTTTAATATGATACTTTATTAGCGCACAGTAATCTCTGAAAGGGATGCTACTCATGTTTATAGCACGGATGCCACAAATGCTCGCAGCAAAATTTACCTTTTCTTTCCCTGCGATTCCAAAATAGTTCTGTATGCAGTAAAATCGCACATTACACTCTTTTCTGGTGGCTGTAACAGCCACCAGAAAAGACTGTAATGTGCAATCTTGCTTTCTTTTCCAGTAAAACAATGAATGCATTCTTGGGGGTTGCAACTAATGTCAGTGCTCGAAAGGCACTCAGCGATTTTGTATATATGTATTTAACTGAATAGTAGTTACTTGTTTGAATAATATTGCCACACACATCACCGAGCGAGCGCGTGCGTGGCCGAATGTTTACCGCGCTTGACTGTCGCGTGAAAGGCCTAGGTTAGATTACAGTCAGCGGAATGTACCTTTATTTACTCTTTAATCTGGGCGTTCTTGTAAGTTCAAGATTATTCTCGTCTGATCGAGTTCCGAATATTCTACGCGTCGAAAGTTCTACGCCGAATGTTCCAGAAAACCACAAATGTATATAAGGGGACATTGCGAGCGGAATCAGTCTCACCCCAGCGTTCGATCCTGCCGTGACGCCGACTTCGACGCCGCGACGTTCTCTTGTTATCTCCTGTTCACTTGTTTGGGGGCACAAGTTCGCCTCATTAGACGTTTCAGTTTCCTCAGCTATTTTCTGTTTGGTCACCTCGTTATTCGTGACATTTTCGTGGGGGAGCGCGTAACGCATGTCCCTGCAGCGTACCCCTCCGAGAGCCCCCAGTGCAAGTACGAAAGCAAGCCCACGACGACACAACGAAGACACTACCGAAACCCGATCAAGTCGCTGCACCCAAGGCCTACACCCGGAATACAGACTTCTGCTACCCAAGACGAAGCAGGCAACGAGGTTAAAGATGGACCACCAGACGTCGCAGACCCCGACCGCCGCTGCTGCCGCCTTTACCTGCCCGTCGCACTACGAACGGCTGCTCTGGTATACGGCGAACAATACAAAGATGTCGAAGACTAGGTTGACCAGTACGAACGTGTGATTCGCCACAACGGGTGGACCGACGAGCAGCGCCTGCACCTCTATTTCCCACTTGAAGGAACTGCAAGGCGCTGGCTCAAAACCACGAATCCTCTCTGACTTCGCGGGGCCTTTGCAAGAACAAGCTGAGGCGTACGTTCGCCAATCAGCACCGAAGAGAGAGGGCCAAATATCTGCTGCAATCGAGGACCGAGGGCACCAATGGTAGTGTCACAAGATTTGCTGAAGACGTCTCGCGCCTGAGCTCCCGCGCCGATCCTCAGGCTACCAAGGAGAAGAAGCTGCGTATCCTGATGTGCGGCGTGAAGGATGACATCTTCGGTGGACTTGTACGAAACCCACGGACAACCGTTCAAAAATTCGTCACCGAGGCGACGAACATGGAGCGTGCCATCCTTGCAGGGTATATTCACTACTAGCGGAACCACGACGTAGCTGCCCTCTCGCTATCAGGATTTGACCACGGTTCCAACCTAACTGGAATTGCGAGAGAATTCGCGACGTCGTTGAAGAAGAGCTCAGGAAGCTTATGCCTGGTACCAGCCGGCCGGCTTCGCTGTCAATAGCCGAAGCTATCTGCGAAGAAGTTCGGCGGGCCATCCAACTGGAAGCTTTCACCACCGTAGTAGCACCGAAGAAACCCGCCCTAAGCTACGCCGCAATAGTTCGCCGAGCACCACCAGCCCTTGGTCTCTACGTGGCGCCACCCCGACGTGAACCTCTAGCTTTGCAGTATTCCAGACGCCAGGAAGATCGAGTACACATCCGCCCAGAACAAGCTGCGCCAAAAACGACCGACGTGTGGAGGACGGCCGATCGGCGTCCGTTGTGCGACCACTGCAGGGAAGCCGAATTTATCTACCCACCACTGCCTCTACCAGCAAATAGGGCTAGGTGGCTTCGACCCAAACGATCCACGCCCACGCTACGGTGAGCGACTCCGGGAAATCCAAGAGTACCTTCGACGACCTCAGTCTCCCCCACCTGCATCTCGCCGTGGGTCCCGGTTGCCGTCGCCATGACATTCTGCTTTGCCGATGCACCGACCCCGTCGTGAGAGCCAGTCGCCCTTATCCCGCTGGGAAAACTAAGCACGGCAACTCCCGGAGGTGAAGTTGTTGAAGACGTACGACGTAAAGAGCCTCCACGAACGCCGGAGCATTTCCACTCTCCCGAAGCCACGCATCGCAACGACGTTCCGGCAAAGGTGCCCAACAACTTAAACGTTGTTATCTAGGGCCACGACGCATCCGACTATTGAGTCTTAAGTGGGAGGCTCTCTCGCCACCTTCGAAATGTGACAACGCAGTGGGACGGGCCGCAGACACGAACCGCTGGAGGACACATCATCACTCCCGTCGGAATATGCACTGTTCATGTCGAAATTCACGTCGTGACGTGCCCTGTGAAATTCGAAGTTCTACAAGAGTGTTCCAGAGACATCATTCACGGCATGAACGTTTTGTGTGAATACGGCGGCATCATCAGCATTGGAGACAACAGGTTGATGCTACAGACACACGTACCTTTTTTTAAGAAACTCCAATTTGCGTCAGCCACCGTCCGAGTCTCTGCCAA
This sequence comes from Ixodes ricinus, assembly GCA_037355805.1. Classification (NCBI taxonomy): domain Eukaryota; kingdom Metazoa; phylum Arthropoda; class Arachnida; order Ixodida; family Ixodidae; genus Ixodes; species Ixodes ricinus. The sequence goes on from JAZHYW010051275.1 coordinate 77,866, forward strand.
CCACGTGTACCGGCCGCCGCGATCAAGTGTTGTCGTACCCGTCGTGACCGATGCAGCTACCTGCGGCGAAGTTGTTCTGGAAGATAACCTTAAGCTGCTCCTGGGAAGGAGAATAGGCGTCGCAAGAGGAGTAGCTGAACTTCAAGATGGGAACACTGCAGTCCTCGTGACGAACTTCCGACAAAAACGCAACACCTCACTAAAGGTACAGCTGTGGGCCGTGTCGAAGTGCTCCAAATCTTCACCGAAATCGCAGTGATTACTGAAGAATCATCGCCGCCTCAGCCAGACTGTACGTCGTCAGCGCAGCTCGACATTGACTCTAAGATTCCGGGTTCAAAACGACGGCAACTGAGTTACCTCCTCGCAGAATACAGCGACTCCTTTGCGACGCCGTTGAAGATGCACCAAACCACCGTTGCGAAGCATCGCGTCGTTATCGAGGACAACCACGCTCCCTGTGCATCTATCGCTATACCCAGTCTCCCTAAAAGAAAGGGAGGTCATCTAGAAGCAAGTGCAAGAAATCCTGAACGACGACATAACCCAGCCATCAAGCAGTTCGTGGGCCTCTCCAGCCGTACTGGTTAAAAAGAAGGACGGAATGCTTATGTTCAACGTGGGATACCTGCAGCTTAACACAGTGACAAAAAGACGTCTGCCCACTCCCCGCATAGACGACACGCTAGACCGGCTGCGACACTCTCAATAATGTTCATTGATGTACCAGAAGCGCGGCAACTGACAGATCGAAGTCGACAAACGGGACCGAAAGAAGACAGCTTTCTTCACGCCAGATGGACTATACGAGTTCAACGTGATGCCCTTTGGACTATGCACGGCACCAGCAACTTTCCACCGTGTCATGGAGACGGTTCTGGCTCCGTTGAAACGGCAGAGCTGTTTTGTCTATCTTTAAGACACCGTAGTGCTTTAAAGCGACTTCCGCGAAGACTTGCGACGACTCCGAAGTGTTCTCCAAGCCATACAAACCTCCGGCCTCACACTGAAGCCATCGAAGTGTCGGTTCGCCTATGACGAACTGAAGTTCCTAGGTCACTTGGTTAACAACGATGGCGTTAGCCCAGATCCAAAGAAGACTCGCGCCTTCGCGGTATTTCCAGCGCCGACAGACAAGAAGGGCGTGCGAAAGAACCTTGGACTATGTGCGTACTATCGGCGCTTCGTAAGCGATTTCGCTACAATTTCCACAGCACTCGCAAACCTCGAAAATGACGTCCAGAAGTTTGAAAGGGACGAGGAGCAAAAGCAGGCATTTCACGAGCTGAAGAAACGAACTCCAGACTCCTGCGGTCCTTGGACACTTTGATCAAAATGCGGAAACCGAGATTCATACGGACGCAAGTAACGCAGGATTGGCACGGTATTGGTTCAAGTGCACGAAGGCACCGAGCGAGTCATCACATACGCAAGACGGACCCTGTCCAAAGCGCAGATAAATTACCCCACAACTGAAAAGTAATACCTTGCGGTCGTTGGGGCAATCACGAAGTTTTGCCCGTACTTGTAGGGGAGCCCGTTCCGCGTATGCACAGACCATCACTCGCTCTGGTGGTTTGCGAACCAAATGATCCTTCAGGACGCCTAGCTCGATGAAGTCTCCGACCGCAGAAGTTTGGCATGACTGTGGTCTATATGTCAGGTTGCAAGCGCAGTGACGCCGACTGCCTGTCCAGAGCCCCTTTCGAGACATCTCTTGGTAGCAACGGCGACGATGACGACGAGTGCTTCCTAGGCGCAGTGAGCACCGACGACATGCCACGACGTCAAAGAGACGATAATGAGTTGCGCGCGCTTATCGAGACCCTCGAGGGACAAGGCGGTGCTATTTTCCGTGTCTTCTAGAGAGCCCTGCCGACCTTTGTCCTCCGACAAGGTGTACTTTACAAGGAGAACTTTGGAGACAACAGCTCGCCATTGGTGCTGGCGATCTCTACCGTCCTTAGTGTGGAGATATTCCAAGCCTGCCACGACAACCCGACGTCCGGACACTTTGGTTACAGCCGTACGCTGGACCGAATTCGTGAAACGTACTAGTGGCCCAAGCTCCCGAAGACCGTTCACCTCTACTCGCGATCGTGCCACGAGTGCCACCGACGAAAAAACCGCCGACGCAGTCGGCAGGTCTCCTGCAGCCGATTGCTCCCCCGATCGCACCCTTACAGCAGATTGAAATGAATATACTTGGTCCTTTCCACCATCGACGTAAGGAAACAAATCGATAATCGTTGCAACAAATTATCTCACGCGGTACGCCGAAACGAAAGCCCTTCATTCAGGAACTGCTGTGGAAGTCGTCAAGTTTTTATCGAGACCATCGTCCTCTGGCTCGGCGCTCCCGAAGTTCTGATCGCAGACAATGGATCATTGTTCATAGCCCAGCTCACGCAAGAAATCCTTCATCTCAGCGACACCAGCCATCGTCGCACCGCGGCATACAACCCGCAGACCAACTGGCTGAGGGAGAGACTCAACAAGACCATTGCCGAAATGATCTTCATGTACGTCGACGTGGAGCACAAGACATGGGACGAGGTGTTGCCGTACGTCACATTTGCCTACAACACGGCCGTGCAAAAGACCACCGGGGTGACACCCTTTCAACTGGTTCATGGTCACAAAGTAACGACAGTGCTGGACGCGATGCCACCCCACGAACCGGCTGTCGACGAAAGCGATGACGCCGAGGTGGTTGCCCAAAGGAAGAAGTCCGTCATCTCGCCAGACTCCGGCCTTAAAGCCCAACAACGTGTCGACACCAGACTCTGCAACCTTCGTCGTCGGGATGTCGACTTCCAGACCGGAGACAGGGTGTTGGTGCGGACACCGATACGACGACGTGGTATAAGCGAGCGAGAAACTCTTGAAGCGCTACTTCGGACCCTGAAAAGTGCTTCGTTTACTCGGGTATCAAATTACGAACCTGCGCACAGCTAGACAGTTACTCAAAATCCAAACACACACAAACATACACTCACACAGCGCTGAACTATCAACTGATTAGTATTTCAAAATTCTTCTTCTTCGACCACAAGATATAGGTTGCTAGCCCAACAAACAAGAGAAAGGAAGGAAAGGGGAAAGGCAATGTAAAGGAAGGAAAGGTGTAAAAAAAATCACAAAAAGAATGACAAAATTAATCACGAACATGTATAAACCAGGTGATATGCTGGTCTACTGTCGACCACACTCTTGGCATAAATAGTTCGTGTGATACAAAAATCACAAGAGTTACAAAAATTGTTTGTAAAATAATATCAGAAGTAAACAAAAAGAAAGAAACCAGTGGTTATACTGGCTTACTGGCGAAAACACCTTCTGTCTAAATAATGCAGTTCTTTCTCCGATAAAGCTGGACGGAGTGCTAACGCACTGGGCTTGGAATGTTTTCCGTCTTGTAATGTTTCTCGTTTCTATAATTTCTCGGCTAAGCTGGCTTTACTCCTGCCTAACACTACAGTTGTCCAGTCCCGCAAAACAGACGCAATCCCTACAGTGAATACCTAAATGACCAGAGTTGGCATGGGCAATGTTGTTGTGCTCACGCAGGTGGTCATTTCAACACAGCCCAGTCTGTCCAATGTACTCTTTTCCACAAGAAAGGGGAATGTAATAGACTACTCCTTTAGCGCATGTGACAAAATTGGATCTGTGCTTCTTTGCGCAGCTGACGATGCTGAATAAAGAGGTGCTTGCTTTTTTGCTGAGGCTGTGAAGTTTGTGTGGTGCTGAGAACACTACATTCACGATGGCTCTGTTTGGTATTATCTTTGAGACCATGAGATAGATTATGCATATATGGCACGACTACCGGTCTGGTTGTCCTGTGTATTGGTATTTTGTGGCGCTACCTAGCTTGATTTCTCTGAGGAGAACCTCGGCTACTGACGTCAAAACGGGATGAGAATATCCAGCGGACCTTAACCTTGATACTTGCCCGTCGAAGCTCGTCTGCAGTGAATGTAAGCATGACTTGCTGATAGAGTTCTAAAGGCATGACCTTAATATACCTCATTTTACAAGTTTGGAATGGGCAGAGTTAAATGGTAGAAGAGGTTTCTTTCCCTGGGATCAGAGGACCAACATATGTGATATGGTAGTACATACAATCGAAGATCCGGGAATCTTAATGATCTTTCGGCCTGCAGTTCGTATGTGAGTTCCAGAGGATTCATACAGTTCTTGATATTGTAGAGAACCTGTTCCATCATGGCTGTGAAGTTTGTATCATCTGTAGCAAGGAAGATCAAAATCATCAACATATCTACATACTTTCAATGCATTCGATGTATCCAATATTCGTTGCAGACTCCTGTCTTAATGTGCAAGAATGATGTCACTAATGACTGGAGCAATGCTGGATCCTATACATACTCCCGTCTTCTGTTGGTAGGCCTTTCCGTTACAAGCAGCGAAGGTGGACTTCAAATAGATCTTCAGTAAGTCCAGAAACTGACTTGGGGACAGACCCGCCGCGTTCATAGAGGGTATAACACCAAAGGCGTCAATGGTTTTTCCACACATTTTGAAAGACGTTCTTGGGGTAAGGAATAATAAAGGTCTTTGATATCGATGGAAAATATCTTTAGCTCTTCCTCACGATGTCCTTCCAGAAAGCTGAACACCTCGTAGGAATTTTTAACCAGGTAAGGGATCATGAATATTTAGCAGATTTAGCCTCTCCTGAAGGAATAATGCCACCGATTTTTGCAATGTTCCTCTTTCTGAGACAATGACTCTAAGGGGACATCCTGGTTTGTGGGTTTTTGCGCTGAAGAATAATTAAAGGTTTAGATTTTTGCTGCGATCAAGTGAAGAGCAGTGCTTTTTTAAATCGAGCGATTGACAAAACTGTATGCCTCTCTTTTAATCTTGCTCAATCCGACCTCTTTGTGGCAGTTGAGGACTGAGGCAATCGACTGACACAACAGTTGTCCAGTCGCGCAAAACAGACGCAATCCCTACAGTGAATACCTAGATGACCAGAGTTGGCATGGGCAATGTTGTTGTGCTCACGCAGGCGGTCGTTTAAACACCGCCCGGTCTGTCCAATGTACTCTTTTCCACAGGAAAGGGGAAACGAATAGACTAACCCTTCAGCACATGTGAGAAAGTTGGATCTGTGCTTTTTGCGCAGCTGACGATGCTGATTGAAGAGGTGTTTACTCTTCGCAGAGGCTGTGAAGTTTGCATGGTGCCGAGAACGTTACATTCACATTTGTTGTGTTTGCTACTTTCTTTAGACCATTGATCGCAGCAAAAATCTAAACCTTGAATTATTCTTCAGCGCAAAATCCCGCAAACCAGGATTCCGCCTTAGAGTCATTGCCTCAGAAAGAGGAACATGGCAAAAATCGGTGGCATTTTGTCTTCAGGAGGGGCGAAATTTGCTAATTATTGATGGTCCCTACCTGGATAGAAGTTCCTACGAGGTCTTCAGCTTTCTAGAATATTGTCAGGAAGAGCTAAACATATGTTTCATTTATATCAAGGACCTATAATATTCCTTACCTCAAGAACGTCTCCTAAAATGTTTGGAAGAAAGCTTTGACGCGTTTCCTCCCATACCCTTTATGAACGTGGCGGGTCTGTCCCAAAGTCAGTTTCTGGACTTACTGAAGACCTATTTGGAGTCCACCTCGCGGCTTGGGACGGAAGTGCCTACATAAAAAAGACGCGAGTATGTATTAGGCCCAGCATTTCTCGAGTCCTTAGTGACATCTTTCTTGCGCATTAGGAGAGGAGTCTACAACGGATATTGGATACATCAAAGGCAGGGAAAGTATGTAGATATGTTTATGATTTTTTAATCTTCCTTGCTACAGATAACACAAACTTCACAGCCATGGTGAAAGAGGTTCTCTACACTTTCAAGAGCTGTATGAATCCCCTGGAACTCACCTACGAACTGCCGGTCGAAAGATCATTACTATTCCTGGATCTGCGACTGTATGTGCTAACATATCACATCTGTTGGTCCAATGATCCCAGGGGAAAGAAACCTCTTCTACCATTCAACTCTGCCCATTCCATGCTTGTAAAAAGAAGCATATTGAGGTCATGCCTTAAGAACTCTATCAGCAAGTCATGCTTACATTCAATGCAGACGAGCTTCGACGGGCAATTATCAAGGCTAAGGTCCGCTGGATATCCTATTTTTGTATTGGCGTCAGTAACCGAGGTTCCCCTCAGAAGAATCAAGCTAGGTAGCTCCGCAAAAATACCCAGAGACAGCACAACCAGACCGGTAGTCGGGCCACATATGCATAATTTATCTCATGGTCTAAAGAAAATAGCAAACAGAGCAAATGTGAATGTAGGGTTCTCGGCACAATGCAAACTTCACAGCCTCTGCGAAAAGTAAACACCTCTTCAATCAGCATCGTCAGCTGCGCAAAAAATTACAGATCCAGCTTTGTTACATGTGCTAAAGGGGTAGTCTATTCGTTTTTCCTTTCCTGTGGAATAGAGTACACTGGACAAATTTGGCGGTGTTTAAATTACCGCCTGAGTGAGCACAACAACAACATTGCCAATGCTAACTCTGGTCACCTAGGTATTCACTCCAAGGATTGTGGCTGTTTTACGCGACTGGACAACTGTGCTGTATTAGCCAGGAGGGAAAACCAGCTCACGCGAGAAATAATAAAATCGGAGAGCATTGCAAGACTGGAAGGCCAAAGCGTTAGCACTTCGTCCTTAGCTTTATCGTAGAAAGAATGGCATTATTTAGACAGAGGGTGTTTTCGACAGTAAGCCAGTGTAACCACTAGTTTCTTTCATTTTGTTTACTTTTGATATTAATTTACAATTAATTTTTGTAACACTTGGTCTTTTTGTATCACACTAAATATTTATGCCAAGAGTGTAGTCAACATTAGACCAGCATATCACCGGGTTTATTTATGTTCGTAATTAATTTTGCATTATTTTTGTGATTTTTTTTCACCTTTCCTCCCTTTGCCTTGTCTTTCCTTTTTTCTTCCTTGCTCTCTTTTGTTGGGGTTACAAATCAGTTGATTGTTCAGCGCTGTCTGAGTGTATTTTTGTGTGAGTTTGGATTTCGAGTAACTGTGTTCCTGTGCGCTGGTTCGTAATTATGCCTTGCCAACTCGCCCAGTCTGCAGTATTACCGGGTATGTAAAGTACGAGGTGCTGCCTGACACAACAAGGACTTCATCATGCCGCCCCCCACGACCGGAATTCGTTCACGTCCTGCTCCTCAGGCAAAACTACGATCGAGAAGACTGTAAACTTTGTTTTTGTACTATCCTCGATATGACTGTTTGACAAGCCTCCGTAGTTCGCCATCATTTTGGTTGGTGTTTTTGATTTTTTTCCCGGCAAGTTGCATCGAGATGATGCTCTTTTTAAACAGGGTGTAGCAATGCCACGCACGTCGCCGAGCGAGCGCGTGTGTGGCCGAATGGCTACCACGCTGTACTATCGCGTGGAAGATCTAGGTTTCATTCCTTTCAGCGTGATGTTATTACATTTATTATTTCACCTTGCCGTTTTGGTAAGCTCGAGAACATTCTCATCTGATCGAGTTCCGAATGTTCTCTGCGCCGAAAAGTTTACGCCGAATGCTCCAGAAAACCACGAGGGTACATAAGTTACTCCGAATGGCGAGCGGAGTCAGTGTTGCCCCAGCGTTCGATCTTACTGTTGCACCGACTTCGACGCCCACGACGCTTTGTTGTTATCTTCTGTTAACTTTTCGTTTTGGGTAAAATATCGCCCCCATAAACGTTTGTTTCCTCAGTTATTTTTTTTTCGGCCACCTCGTCATTCGTTACAATATGACCTGCCTTAAGGAGAAGGCCGTGCAGTTCCGTATTGAAAATCGTCCCGGATGAATTTTAACCTACGAATGCTTACTGAAGGGCCACTCATGGTTCAGCGAACAAATTATTCGGTTATTGTGCCGTCTCTGTAGTAGTGACAAAGATAATCACGTTCCCTGTGGAGTTCAACAATTATTGTAGCACGACCTCAGTTGGGGTGTCCTTCATATTAAACTTGGTTAGTGAAAAATCACAACGTATGCAGTTAAACTCCTATCACGCCACCGTATCTAGAACAGTGTATTCTGGTTGCTTACTGTTTATCCCAACGGACTCTGCCATATTCCTATATCTCATCCCGATTGGAGGGATTATCATATGCTTGTTATTGAATGTCATTCGATATTTCGTGTCCCCTACGGCCTCATTAGCTAGATGCTGAGCGACTGACCATATCTTTAACGAATACATAGGTCTCAGGGAGAATCGCCGTCTGTCAAGGGACATCTCAGTTCCCTCAACATAGAGACTGTGCACATGCGATGTTCTGCAGGTTTCCATTTTCAAACGAAGTCCCTGATGAAGGATAGGGTCCAGTGCCTTAAGAGCTGATTGCCTAGCAGATCCATATACAAAGCTACCGTAGTCCAGACGTGAGCAAATCAAAGAGCGATAAATTTGTAGACAGACGATCAGAGCCCCATGATATCTGGAGCGGACTTTTAGGGAGGTTCAGTGATGTTAGTCATTTTATCATCAGGTGATTTATGGGAGATGTGAAGGATAAGTGACGTCCAAAAAATGCCCAAAAACTTGTGTTCTTTTTTTGCAGGGTGGTAGTCTCGGGCATCTGTCAGGAAGGCTCAAACGATTCCCCTTCTCCGAGAGTAGTAGATATACACTGTCTTATTAAGAGAAAACCTAAAACCATTTTTATCAGCACAATTCAGGAGGTTGTTGATTGCAACTGACTGAAAGTCTACGTACAAAGATGAAAAGATTGCATTATGATACCGAGATCTGAAAAGACTCTTTAGAAAATGAATATCCCACAGAGAGAAAAATAGAACTAGATTTTGAGTTCATCTTCACTACAAAAAGGGTAACACTCATGACACCACAACAGAACTACAGTCTCCTGAAGGATTTCCCAGGAAAGAGCCGTACACACCTTAGGACAAAAACAGTTCGCTCAAAAGGACATATCTGTGTGATAGCGAGCATCCTCCTACCTACCCCAACTTAATGCAAGTCAGGAGGAATTCCACAGCGCAATCCTGTATCATGTGCCTTATTCAAGTAAAAGAACCGTTATATGAAGTGTTGTTTTTTAACAGACGCTTCACCGATTCTAGCTTCAAGACGAACCAAATGGTCAACTGTGGCGTGGCAGGACCGGAACCCACATTGATTCTTATCTGAAATGCATTGTTTTTCTAAAGAAATCTTGAGCATTTTATTGAGTGGGCCTGACAGCAGCTGCCGGATCAGGATGCCTAAGATTTTGGTTGTTTCGTTGCAGCTGCTGTTAACGTTCCTGGTGCTGTCCTGTTCATCTCTATCGGAAAATGTCAACACCGTCATCGGAGGCACTGATTCATCGGCGACATCGGCAGTTACATCTGTAAACAAGTTTCCGTTATCGCTTGGCCACTCCTCGTGGACTGAGCAGCACATGTCCTATACGGTGCAGTTTTCGTTCGGTCCCAACCAGTTACCATCAAAGCCACTTCGACCTCAGCGCCACAGGGTAGAAACGCGGCAGCATCCTTCAACTTCGCCAGTGGGCCTGAAAGCAACTGCCGGATCAGGATGCCTAAGTTCTTTGTCGTTCCGTTGCAGGTTAGTAAATTCGAATACTTTGAATTCAAAAGCAACTATTTGTGTTTGTTTGTGCTTCCAGGCCCCAAGGCATACTTCACGTTGTATCTTCAATTTTTAGAAGTGTTTAGCGTTGTTGAAGCATATGTCGAAATCGTAATATATGGGCTGCTTCTACTACTTGGTGGGGTTATTGAAACCAACCCTGGACCCATGACCAAAGCACAAGAGGAGTTACTCGACAAAGCTTACAAAATAGTTTAACGCTTCATACCGGACAAACCGACATCCTCCAGGAAGTAAAAAACTTAAATGCTAAACAGCATTCCACCGAGAGATAGCTGAGTAATCTCACTGCACGCGTCCACCAGTTAGAAAGTGATATTTCTACGGTGAAATCAGTCAGCGTTAACAGCGACGTGGGCCCTTCCCCACAGATAGCCGCGGCTGCTATCGAGATATCGGAGTTCAGGTCACGCTGCGATGACGTAGAGTGCAGAGCGCGCACATCAAATATTCTTTTTCTTTTTGGCGTCCCCGATAAGGATAAGGAAACATGGGCGCAGTTTGAAAAGACTGTTGTAGACGAGTGTCTCGAGAAGCTAAGAGTTGTACTTGCACCATCGTGTATCGAAAGGGCGCATCGCCTCGGAATGTACACTCAGCAAAAATGTCGCCCAATAATTGTAAAATTGTTTTCATACAAAAATAAAAAGACCGTACTTTCTAAGGCCTACAAATTGAAAGGAACATCATTTTCCTTGAGTGAGGATTTCATACCATTGGTGCGCCTTGCGCGGCAAAAGCTATTAGAATTTGCAAAATCACAGGATATACCTTTCAAGCTGCGCTTCGAGAAACTGCTCATTGAAAAGAAGTGCTATATTTATGTGCCTCAAACAGACTGTGTCAGTGAATTGAACTCCCGCAGGCCAGAACAAAATTTACCTAGACGTAACGCCGGAATTATTAACCGTACTTCCGCTCGTCAGCCATATTTTGCCTCATCTGAATGTGACATCGTAAATTTTAATCAAGCTTCAGCTTCGTCATAACGTTCTAGGAGGGATGAGGCTGCTACTACCAATACGTTGCCTACTAATAATATATATATTTTTTTACCAACATTAGAAGCATTACGAATAAACGGGATGATCTGTCTTCAGTTGTGGACTCATAAAACGCGGATATTGTCGTGTTAAGCGAGACATGGTTGTCCAGTAAGATACGCGACTATAAAAATGTATATGCATTTATGTGAAAACAAACGCCGCTTTATATTTGGCGAGCAAAATTTCGCTAACGAATCAAAACATTTATGTTCTTTCTTGTTACTATAAATATATAAAAGTAACTTTAAAATTAATTCGTTTGTTTGTTACGGTAGTATGTAATTTACTCAATTACTTTCCATTTGAGTAACTTCTATTCTACTCAAATTATTAACGAGGCCAATACTCAGTAACCTAATTTAATTACTTTTTTTGAGTAACTTGTACATGTCTGCCCTGAAGGCGACAGGTACTGAATACATGTAGCGATTGTAGGAGTGTGGCAGACTTACAAATAGAGGTTTTTTATTATAAGATCGACCACTGACTTCAACAATGCATTCTTTCTCCTAAATTTAGATTTAATAGAAATGTATTACCAGATGTACCACTCGCTATCAGTAACTCTGTCAGATGGCCGCGGCATTTCAGGATCCCTCCTTGAGGTCATCCTTGAGAAAAACTCGCATGTTTATTTTCCCGTGAATATTGGTTAATATCGGTTACCGGTAAAGAATTTACGCTAACGGTTACGGTTACGGTTTTCATTATTTCAAATAACGGTTTCGTTCCGGTTGTGGTTACTGAAAAAATTGTGTTCCTAAACGGTTTTCGGTTTCGATTTCGGTTACGCTTTGAGCACCTGTATTGTGGGTGCCGTTTGGCCAACGTTTGGCGTGGTTTCAAAGCTGATGAGGTCTGTTTACTCAATGGGACAGGCAATGCTTTCGCATTAATAAGTAACTTTTAGCGCCAAAAAGAAGCTCCGGAAATAGCACAAGCACCATTGATAGAGCTGTGCGCCGGTCAGAAATTCACGGCGGCGGCGCGACGAAGTGTTGTTCTCTACCGGTGGCGGCGGCGTGGAGAAAGGAAGACGTTGAAGAAGAGGAGCACCATTCTACGACTGGTCTACCACGTGACCAGCGGCAGTTCCCGCGGGTGCCAACTACAAATTCGTTTCGCGTCGTAAATATAGCCCTAAAAATGTTTTGTTTCTTCGTTTTGGGTTTTTGATATGGCACTCTTTTTCCACCTGCGGTGTTAAAAAAAAAAAAAAGATGTGTGTTTTTTTGCATGTGTTTTTCGAGTAGTCTCGAGAAGCAACATCGATCCTCCTTCTAATCAATCACAGTGCTACAGCTGCCCGGAATGGCGTTGTCATTTACCGGATAAAAAAATATAACTGCAATATTAATGATAGAGACTATAATCGCGAATAATAAATGATCTCTTCAGAAAAATAATTCGCAACAATGCTTTAATACCACGAGAATTCTGTTGAAATGTAACTCCGGACGATCACTTACTCGCGGTTTAGTTCAGTACTGCAATCTTGACATTACAAAGTACCATCCATTATAATTCTACTTTTTTCTAGGCAGATACTTCCATTGTACCATGTATAAGGAATACATTTTAAACCCAATACAACCTGTACCGGTGTACGCATACGCTCCAAAGCAGTCCACCACAGTGTTGCCAGGAGCGTGCCGTTTTCGAATTGTAGTTCTTTGGTTACTTTGACATTCCTAACGTCATATGGTTGGTAGTTTGTCATCAGAATATCCTCCAATACCACGAATCCTCCGGGAGCTGTTCCAAGCTTGGGATACACATTGGGAATTGGATTCTGTGTTACATCGGTTAGGAAAGCATATAGATAAAACGTTTTACATGCCAGAGCCAGAAATTATTTTAAACACTATTTGAAGTCAAGTTAATAAAACACCTGGATGGGATTATTGATAGTATTACAACTTCTTCAACACGAATGTGAAATCTGATATATTAGCAATGCAGAGATTGTAACGGTATGAGCTCTAATCAGCTCTCCCAAATCGTGCTGGGTGTTTGTTTAGAGAGCAGGACGCTAGTCAAAACCAGTGGGTGTCTGGCGTCTCTGCTGCAGAAGACTAGTCGGTGCACTACCACCGCGAATCTGGCGTCTCTAATCTGCATCACACAGGAGTGATGCGCGACCGCTACGTCGGTACCGATGCTTATCGGCATCAAAACAGGCACGGATAAGGATTTAACCCAGTATCCCTGGGCTTTTGAAGAAGGAGCTTTCGTTCCACGCGCTCGAAGCTGCTTTGCATTAACACACTTAATATTGCGAGCCTCTTACTCTCTACAACGTTGCCGCAATGGCAGTATCAAATTTTACTGGATATCAATGAGCAAAGACATTTGGAAGTGAATGGGCACATAAGGCATAGTTTACAAATGCCTAGTCATATGTTAAGTTTTGAAACTACATAAACATACTCAAAACTGAGTACTTATAATTTATGGCAACTTGCGGCATCACGTGGTCGGTGCTTTACGAAATACTTTTAAAATGGCATTCATCATTACAACTTACATTAAGCTACCCAAGCGGCATAAATTTTGGCCAGGCATTGGCCATTGGCTGGCGATTGTCTTTTGGCCAATGGCCAAAGAGTTGCCATTCACCGGCCAATGCTAGGCCGATGGTCAGTGGCCATTGGCCAATGGCCAGAGAAAGGCCATTCATCGGCCATTGGCTGGTCATGTCTGGTCAGATGCGAAATGACTATTGACAGGTATTGGCCAATGACTGACCAAATCTGTGCTGCTTGGGTATGTTCTAGAGAAGGGTTATGTAACTGGGGCCTACGAAGATGAATTATTTGGTCAGTGAACAATCTAAACCTCATCTTTCACATCCTCAATTCTTAAAGATGTGTTGTGAGTTTGGGCTTACAGACTCGTTTTACGTTAAGTGGGCAATGCCTTTGAAATAGCACCAGAATGCAATTATGCCTATATGTATATATCACGAATTTAAATTTAAAGTTTACATATTACTGTCGGAGAATGTTTAACACTTCAACAAATATATGCAAGAGCGATATTCATGACCCTTCGTACGTGTAGAAAAGCGGGGATCTTATTATATACGGTTCCAGGGCCCGCCCTTTCACGACCACCTTAGCTCATGTAAAGATTTGTACTTACATCCCAGTCATAAGTCGGAATTGTTCTGAGGTATTCCGTCGTTGTTTCGAGCAAGGTTTGCCTTCTGTAGTCTCCAAAACGTTTCAGAATATCATGTCTTACGGAGGTATCTGCGAGAGCTGAATAATCAAGTTAAATTTTATGTTTACTTCATTTATTTTACTTTATTTAAGTATCATCTTTATTTAAAATTTGAGATAAAGAAATATATTGCACTTGCCAACACTATCGATACTGTGTGAATTTTCTACGGTAAATTAAATAAAAAGACATACACGACATGTTGTGAGGGTCATGGTAAGACATCACTGCTAACGAGCAGTCTCTTTTACATTCACCGATGCACATCACTAAACATTTGGGCCGGTGACCTATGTATACAATTGGCAGTAACCTGCGCCTAAGGGTAACTTTTCCAGGCCTGCGCAATTTGAACGTGTATCGTGTGTAACTGCGCAATCGGGCGATCTAACACAAGAAAACAAATGGCAGCGTTCGAATGCCCGCATTGCGATTCCATATTAAATTGCTTCAAATATATAACCATTATGCAGAAAACATTAGGTTATTTTATTATTCGAGTAATTATAATTAGCATGTCTACAAATATCCCTGGCCTAAGTCATCAACACACGAATACGTGGTACGCCTGAAAGCCATACATGTTAAGTTGCTATATTGCGACCTGTGTGTGATGTTTTTTCTGGAGAGTATCACTAAACAAGCAACTAGAAATTCATACAGGTTAAGTGTACCCGGCATTTGAAAGATACAGTCAGCAGCAATATGTTCCGGGGTACGGGAACGCCTACGAAATTGTTGAGTGCACTTTCTGAGGACGCGCGGCCGCTCTCCAGATTCATGCGTTGAGAATGAGCGTGCTTTCATGCTCCCAGTCGTCTTCTTTACTCGCTTCCGTTCGACGCAGAAAAGATATTGGGGCCGGCGCAAGGTGGCGTTTTGTAAGTGCTAGATATTACCCGAGAAGTTGCTGAAGCTCCTTAACCTATGTGCAACTATTTTTAAATGGGTAAGCTCATTGTACCGACGGGAAATCGGTAGACCGCTAAGACCATCGAGTTCGTTTTGGCTTGTGCATCCGCTCACGAGACTCTGCTTTGTCGTAAACGTTAATACACTACCATGCCTGCGGAAACAAGACGCTGTCTGAGATGCAACATTCCTCCCACCTGAAAGTGAATATCAGTCAAAATGTTTCTTGAGTGTAGTCGACCGCTTAAGAGCAGGGATGGCTCAGTCTTGGGGTATGTCAGACTGCGCTGGTGAAACTCCACCTTGATCGGGTAGGTCAGGTGTCTTGGTCACCGATGGGACGGCTGCCGTGCTGTCTCGTGGTTGAATTTGGTTCATGTGCCGCTTCAGATTTCCTGCTGACGTCTTGAACTAGACCTTGCGGGAACCCGACGTTTTTTTAATTGTTCCCGAAAGCCACTTTTCCCCTCCACCAGAGTTGCGTGCCCAGATGGAGTCGCCAGGACAAAGCTTGCTTTGAGTAACTTCCTCCGAGCAGAAAGGAAAAGAAACAGGAAGCCGGAGGCCGGTATCCAGGCGGGAGAGGATTTGGTACACTAGGAGGCCGCTGGGACGAAAATATTTTGCCCCAAATAGCAGTTTGTTCCGCTCGCTGTTCTGCACTTTAAGATGAGTTGTTTTGTGCATTGAAAAGTTGGAGATGAGTAGGAAATGCTTGTGGTAAATCACCGTGATTGGCTCCGAAAAGAATGCGCCCAAGATGTTGGGTGGAAAGCTGCCTCACTGGTCGTGCATCCGAATGTGGCATTGTGCACCACAGTCTGCACAAGTTTCCGAAGGATGGGCGGGATCGGGACCAATCGCAGACTTCAGTTCCTGCAGAACAGTTACGGGCACCTTGGAATGTGGGCGCTACCCAATTTCTATGCTCCTCGCATTTTCTGGAAAGTGATTATATTGAGTTCTCAGGTATAAAAAAGGGAATTCCATACTATTTAGTTCAGCAAAGGTTCGTCCACGACATTTTTTTTCAGTGATAACTTTAAAAATGAAATGTGTAAACATCTCAAAATGCTTGACAAAAAAAAAAAACAGTACGCCCACACTCTGGGTTGAACCTGCGTCTACTGGGTGTGAAGCGGACACCTTTCCACTGAGCTGGGGCAAATATCCCATTCATAGTAATTCAGCCGGTCGACTGTATGTCGGAAAGTTTTCTGCCGATATCCCTCCAGCAAAGGCACTCTCTGGGCTCGAAGTCGTGCAGCACCATGCATTGGCCATATTCGCGCCTAGTAAAGGAATTGTACGCGTGCATATTCAAATCGAAGTACGCACTTCGTGCTTGACGTTTGTGCGAGTGATGTCTTCAGACATGACCAGGGGCGACTGCTCGTCGACGTCCTCGTTGAAGTCATCTTGGTGGTGAAGCGTGTCACGCGGAATGAATCCCAATTCTTTTGATCGGTCCCAAACTTATCTATTGAGGGAAAACAAACTCGCCGGTTCAGCGAATGATAGTTCTCATGTAGAGGTCTCCTGCCATCGTCCAGTGCCACCGCATTCTAGCCCGCGAGTCCCAGAATGCCTGATACGACGGCATGTTGAAAATTACGCCATGAACGACGCGCAGATCGCTTCTGGTTCTCTTTGAAACGTGTTTGTTTTTCAATCAACTTATTTCCATCTTTTTAAAAACCACAAAAATAAGATTCACATATATAAATATATTATTATTGAGTGTGCGCTTCTAACGACCCACGACTTTCATTAAATTTAGTGTTGTCTCTAAACCTAAGGAAACGGCCCGTGACCACCGAGAAGAGAGTGGGCGCGACTCAAACCGGCCAGTTCTCAATCGGCTGTTTTCGGGTTGAAAGAAACCGAATTTCGAGCCACAAATTTTGTTGTGGCTAGTAGGAGTCTCTTGCCATGTACAACTTAAACCTCGGCGAGCATAAATACCCTATCAGTGTCCTTTTAACCCAGTCTTATCACAAGCGCCAACTAACCACCTTTGGCCCTTTCCGCCATGTCCTTTCTTTTGGCCACCAGGACGTCAATCAATTATGCTTGCACGCCTGGGATACCCCTCAGCATGGTATCCATGGTACGTTGACAAATAGCTGGCGCAGAAAACAACCCAAACGACAAACGGTTGTAAAAAAACAGTTCTCGATGGGTATTGATGACGGTTAGCTTCTTAGCCTCTTCGTCCAGGAGAATCTGATTGTAAGCGTCGCCACGATCCAACGTGCTCCATCGTTGGAAGCTGGGAGGAGGTTATCAGTCAGAGGTGGCGGATATTGCTCTGTAACGCATGCCGCGTTAACGGTTAGCTTGTAATCACCGCAAATCCTGACCTACCCATCCTTCTTGGCCAGGGGAACGATTGGGATTGCCCACTCTCAGTGTGCCACTGGAGTCAACGCGCGTCCTTTATAGCCTGTCGAGCTCGCCAGAAACCTTGTCCCTCATTGCATACGAAAGAGATCCGACCTTGAAGAACCTCAGTACCGACCCCTCCTTGATGTACAGGTGAGCGAGTGGAACATCAAACAGACCTAGCGTTTACTCAAACAGCGCTTCGTACTAGATCAAGAGTTTCTGTAGATCCCCTTCTTTGCCTTAGCTTTTCCAGATAGACACATTGCGAACAGGAGTCCCCAAGTTGTTTAGCGCTTGGATGAGGTCTCGGCCACACAAACGCGGTCCTGGCAGGGAAATTAATGTCCTCGACGCTCTGACAGTCTTGCCGGCACAAAAGCAGTAAGCGCGTGCTTACCAGCAATAGGCAGTAGGTAGTAAGACAACTTCAGGGTTGACATGTTGGGTCCTGGCCATCTCTCCCAGTGCTTGTTGTAAACATCCTAGTATATCACGCGCACAGTTGATCTTGTGTCGATCTTCATGATGCGGTCTACTACGCCCAAACACAACTTGTGCTGAACTGGACCGACAATCTTGTTCTCCCCATCGCATTTCGTTTCAAAAAAGCAGCTGCGACGAAAATGCTGTGTCGCCGTCCTCAGTGGAGTTCTCGGTTTTGCGAACGTCCTTCGCTGTCGCTTACCCTTGATGTGACGCATTTTTGCGACGTGTCCTTTTACCCTACTGGTAACTCTCGGCATTCTTGAACGTGTAGGCCAGGTTTGAGTGTTCCTTGATTCCGGACCGTTCGTACGCTAGCGATTGTCCACGTGCTTTCTTGCTGTACTTCCTTTGCGGTCGCGGTCGCTGCGTACCCACTAGCGTGTGCAATTCCGGCTTTGACTTCACGCCTGAAGGCTTAATGGGCTTTGCACCTTGTCTCGTGGCTCTCTGCCGCCAGCACAATGTGCTGCGTTTCCTCCAATGTCTACTTGCGCCTAGCAAGCAATGTCTTCTGAACGTCGACATTTTGAACTACACACAAACTTTTGTCTCGTAGCAAGCCTCCGAAGTTGTGTTTATCCGCCGGCTAACGAAGGTCATCGATAAACTGCTGAGACGATTCATACTTGATGACACATAAGGCTCTCTTCGCGAGACATTTTGATTGAGGGTGGTACGGCGCTGTACACAAGTGCTTCATGTTGTTGTTTGACAAGAAAGTGGGAGATACTTCGCATGTAGTCTGAGCGCCATTGCCACTCACGATGGTTATTGATGTGCCAAATTGGCTGAAAATCTCGCATAATTCCGTGATTTTGGACTCGGGAGTGGCGTATTGCCTCTATCTACTTCGAGTACAAATCCACTGCGACTAAGATCATCGCACTGTTTTCTGGTCAAGCGAAATCCAAGTAAACAGATAAACTGTTCTTCTGAGCCGAAGGATAAATAACAAACGTCTTCGCCGGCGGTATCGACCTTGCTTGTACGCAGGTGTGCCAATTGCTCGCCAGACGTTTAATCTCACAGTCAATTGCAGGCCACCAGACGTTTGTACGTACGACCATAGCCTCTTTTATACTGACAAAGCCTGGCAGATTGCCAAAAGACGAGGCCGCCGAAAGTGAGAATGTAGAGCGGCAGACAACGGATGGGAGAGGAGACTTCCGTAACGGGCGCCCCGTTGTGGCGAGACGACAAAACACAGTTTTCCCAAACGATGGAATGTACGTTCGTGCTTCTCGCTTTCCTCGCGCTACCGCTTGTTTTCTCGTAAGCTTTGAAACCATGTTTGGGGTCCTCGCCGCTGCACGCCTCTGCGTTGAATACAAGGTTCTCCGAGAAATGCTCCCTGCCACCTGATCCTCACGCCAAGCTTTGTGAGTATAGAGGAGGCTATGGGGCGATAGACCTCATTGATGAGTCACCCTGGTGCGTCTCGTACAGAAGCTGCAGAATCTTGTCTCGTGCAGAGTCAGGAACGACGACACGGTAGCCCCACTAAATAAGACCTTGGACCACAGTCATTTCTAGCCTAGTCTTGAAATCGGCTTGCAAGCGTGAATCAGATGCGTTACTCACTCGTGGGCATTTTTGCAGTATGTAAGACTTCACAATACTAAGGACCTCATCCCTCGAAGTCAGTTAGGGCAGAACTTCTGACGAAAGCTGAGTGTTATTGAGCTGATGAAGCAAATAAACATATTCAGGTAGCCCATCGGTCGCTTCCTTGGAAGTCTCTAGAGGAATTCGACTGAGTGCGTCGGTGTTTTGGTTGTCTTGTCCAGGCTTGTACTCAATCTTATAGTTATAGTCACCCAGCAGCAAAGACGAGCGTTGAATCCGAGCCGCAGCCATGACTGGTGTAGGGTGGTCCTCACAAAAGAACCCAACCAGAGGCTTATGATCTGTTACAAAATTAAATGATCGACCAAGCAGATAGTCGCGAAACCTAAATACTCCGAACACCAACGCCAATGCTTTACGCTCGAGTTGAGAGTAGTTTGTTTAGGCCTTCGACAGTCTTCGAGATTGGAATTAATTGGCTTGCCTATGTTTTTACCACGATGCGAGAGCACCACTCCTATTCTGTACGGTGATGCGTCGCACTCCGAGCGCAGCTGCTTAGTCGGGTCAATGTGATTGAGCATCATTGCTTGTCGCAGAGCAGCTTGAACGTTTTGCACGCATTTTCTTGCTTCGAACCCTAGGTCGAACCGTGATCTTTGGCTAAAAGTTTGTAGGGTGGAGTGAGCAAAGTAGCCACTTTCGGAAGAAACTCACTATAGTATATTAGAAGACAGATGTAAGAACGTAGTTCGTTTATGCTCTTGGGGCTTAGAGCATTCATCACGGCATCCAGGTTTTTTTAAGGGGCTGGAGGCTGTCGCTGCTGATCTTGCGAGCGTGGGTTCGAATCCCATCTTTGCTGCCATTGAGACATGACTCGAGAAGTTCCTGAAGCTCTCTATTTATGTAAAACTATGTAAAATCAGGTAAGTTGATCGTACCGACGGAACATCGGCAGACCGCTGAGACCTACGTGTTTGATCTGGCTCCCGCATCCACTCACGAGACTCCTTGTCGTCTACGTCAGTGCGTTAAGACGCACGCGGAAACGAGATGATGTGTGAGATTGAGCAGTACGCCGTCAAGGCGCACGTCGAAATCGGACACTGCCATGGGTGACAATGCTCTCAGGCAGCAAATACGATTTCTCAGCACTCGGCGCCAGTCTCTGTTATGTCGTAAACGTCACACGGAAGTGAACGAAAAAAAAGATGACTGCGAACACGAAAGGAAACGCACGCCCAAAGCGTGGGTCCTCAAAGTGGCAACGCGCCCTCAAAAAGCGCAGCCCGTCTTTTCGGCTGGTGCTTCCCTACCCTGCAAACTTTTGCTGCCGACTGTACTTGCAGCTGCTTCAACTGACGGACAACCAACCGTCATCTTCAAAAATAAATTTGAAAGGAGTATACACGAACGCGCGATAGCGACGTCATGCCGCCGCGGCGAACTGTTGGCGGCGCAGCGCTTGCACAGACTTTCGCTTAACACGAAGCTGGTTACTGCGCACGCGCATTGCACGGCAAACGCTCACTTGCTTACAAGCTGCCTTTCGGTCTGTGTGCCCCGAACCGTAGAACCTTCCCTAATTTCGGCATCTCCTAGGTGATATCCTATGAGTTTACGTTTACCGCATCAACGGTGAGAAATGCAAGATTTACCAGGACCACTGTTTCTTTCGCATATCTATACTACCATGGATTCGAACGGCAACCGGAACTGATCCGCTGATTTTGACAGAACTGGAACAGAACCCGTACCAAAATGTTCGCAGCCATTTTGGAGCTAAACCTGAGCCGTAGCAAAATAATACAACCGTTTTCAACCGGTTCGCGAAACGATGCGGGCGCGCATTCGCTCTACTATTTCGTGCGCTGGGCGGCAGACATTTTGAGAAGCCTAGTTAGCGCTGCGGGGCGAGGCGTTTCCACTTATGCTCGTATTTTTGTAAGCATATTTTAAAAAGTCGGAGGTCAATAACCAATGTTACTGAGTGTCAAAACAATCCTCCTGAGCCGCTCAAAGTCATCAGGTCCGCGAGCCCGGCAAAAAGCAGCCGCCACTTTCCGACGGGATGACGCATAGAGCCACCACGGAAACAAAAACGCAGTATCACATACTGGTATGCTACGGTTGATTGAACCCGATGTTATCAAAACACGTTTTAGAGAGCGGGCTTCTTTTATCGAAGCTCGGTGCAGGGAAAACGGAGCCTCAGGTCATCAGAGAAATGACGTTTATTGAAGAGGGCATGCTGTTCAAAAAAAGAGAGGATCCCCAACTTCGAAGTGTATTACTAAACCGTGAGTTAACCCCAGCCGCCTCTGCCCTTCACCGTTTACGGCACTTTCCGGCGAGAGCCTGCGGCGGCTCATTACAAAAATGTAAACCAGCCTTGTCCCCCATACAGCGCCGCTCGCGGCGGCGGAATTCGTTAAATGTGGCTTATCGCCCTTTTCTCTAGACTGAGCTTCTCTACGAGACAAGTTGATAAACTAGGGTCTGTAAAATGGCGTTCTCTAAACCGAGCTTCTCTGCTGCATGCACTGCGCGCCCCTGCCGGCAAGAGAGACGGAAAAATCTGCGAAACTCCCGACTCT
Source organism: Ixodes ricinus (assembly GCA_037355805.1). Taxonomy (NCBI): domain Eukaryota; kingdom Metazoa; phylum Arthropoda; class Arachnida; order Ixodida; family Ixodidae; genus Ixodes; species Ixodes ricinus. Next base: position 99,784 of record JAZHYW010051275.1, read on the forward strand.
CTACACGGCCAACACGCGGCACCCCCGCGAGAAAGGGAAAGAGGGCGCGAAACGCCGGTCAACAAAAGAAAACAGCCCCACAGAGCCAAGACCTGAGCCAGGTGGAACCGCCGTTAGGCACGGGGAAGACGGATAACGTTCTAGCATTGAAAGCCCAAGGAGCTCCACGAATATTCGTGTGCCTTCCGCGTGATTCATATCTACTTTGGCGAAAAGGAAACCGTTGCCGAAAAAACGGTACGCTTTGGCGGGGTTTGCGCCTCTCTCCCGTCAAAAATCTTTAAAAACCGCGCCAGAAAAAAAAAAAAAAAAACGTTCGAAAGATAAAAAAAATTGTTATAAGGATGTTTCTCATTCCCTTAGAGCACGGTTCGTGCCACTGAAAATCGACAGCTAAACGAGTCTTTAACATGGAGTTCTCTGCGTGAACGTTCAATACATTGAAAATGCAAAAATGTTCCTGGAAAACGCTCGCAATGAAAGAAATATTCGAGCGGCACACCATGAAACGTGTGAAAAACGAAGTTCTTCAAATACTTTCAGGTACGACGCCTGCCCAAAGCAGGTCAACGGCATAATGACCGACAACGAGCTAATATGTTGAAACCAGATGCACTCTTAGCATATGATTCTGCTGGCACGGTCGCGGCAAGATCCGATCAGTCGTGGCAGGATCCGGTCAGTCCGGGTGGGAACAGGAAGACGTGCACGCGCAACGCGGCGCCTCATATGGTGCCTCTTACCTTAAGTAATGTGAAGGTACTTGTGTTTTTTTCATATGAGGAAGCTCTTCTTTAAAAATGAGGTGTGCTGCGCGCGCTGCAGCTCGCTTTAAAGGGTGCTCTCAACTCTACAGCTGCTTGGAACATCGTACAGAAGGCCCGAAGAGGTGTGAGACAAATGAGGTCGCAGACCATGCTGTCCCCACCTCGCCAGCTCAATCTGAAGAAGCCCATCCTAGATTACGTAAAGAGGTGGATGTTCACTAGGGCCCTGATGCGACGATTGCTGGAGCTGACAGACTTCTGCGACGAGCTTATCGCAGATGATGAACACCGCCTTACTCAAGAAGACTGTCAATCAATAACCAATGTAGTTGCCTCCCTGAGGATGACCGAGGAAGCAACCTTGAAGCTTCAAATGAATAAACTCACTTTGGCAGGTGTTCTACGGATTATGGCACGTGTCGAATTGAGGACGTAAACATCGACAATCGGTCTCCGCAAATCAGCTGACCGCTTTGCAATGAAAATGCGAGGAGAAGGTGGAGCTCAGGAAGATGAAGACATCCTGTGAGGCCATATTTTGGGATCCCTTCGATACATGTCGCGATAACAAGCGAGGAGAGGTCCAGACCAAAGCAGCGTCTCCCATACGAAAATGGTCTCATGGTCGTCTATGAAAGTGCTACGGCGCGGCTATCACCCCCTATGGCCCTCTATAGTCGGCAATAAAAATCCATATAGACAGCAACAGCCAGCTATAAAAAAATCTATGGCCCCAGGCTCTGAAGACTGGGAAACCAATAAATTTTCTTTACCCGCCTATAAGAAATTATATGGCCACAAGTCCTAAAGACTGGGAACCAATAATTCTGTCTTTTAAACCGCCTGTTGAAAATTCTGCGGCCCTGATCTAAAGACTGGGAGCCAATAAGAATTTCTTTAGACGCCTGCAGAAACACTACGTACCGCTGCACCCAAAGACAGCGAGCCAATAAAGTTCTTTACTCGCCCATAGAAAATTCTTTGGCCCCGAGTTTAGAGACTGGAAACCAATAAAATGGTATTTACCGTCTGTAGAAAAAATTTTATGGCCATCTGAATCTAGAGACAAAGAACCAATAGAATTTTCTTTCCGCGCCTATGAGAAAATCACTAACACTGGCGCTTACTTTTAGTAAACGCTCCAACGTTAAAATTATATCAATACTGCAGGCTTCTGTAATGCCGGTGACAAACCATGACCCAAGATATGTTCTGTTGCTATTGCAACGAGTCGTGAAAACCAGTAATATTGTTCGTTTGAAAAATCCATTAAAATACTTGTGCAACAATTAAAATGAATTACTACCCCCAAAAGTGAAAGGAAAATAGCGTTAACACTGGCGCCCGAACACTGCGAATCAAGCAATAGCCCGGATTGTAGTCTTCTAGAGCCAAGTGTACCTCTATGTCATCACTGCATTGTCAACGTGATTCATCAAACTTATTAAAATATAAATAATACATTTGGATGCTAATTAGCCTTAATGATCTGCATTTTCTTTTTTCAGATGTGTTGAATTAAGAGATGGGGTCTATTCCAAGATACAATTCAAATAATGCATATACGAGGGCGTAGTTTGGTGCCCGCTCTCTCCTGCTATTTTGCGACAAATGATGGGTGACCGGCAATGTGCGGGATTCAAAAATTAGACTGCCATATATACAGCTAGTGCGAACGTAGCATTATGAAGAAGAGTGGGTCCTGGTGTCGCTGCGTTGTTGCTAGTTGCGTGGGGTAGTGTTCTGCTTGTGTTCTGCCTATTCTGTGTGTTCAGGAGATGTATGTATATCTATATGTAGCGTTCACCAGCAAAAGCGTTTTACTTTTAGCGTTTGCCTGAGTGTGCAGTTCACAGAACTTTGCTGGCTAAAGAGCGATGTTTTAGGTGAAGCACCAGATGAGCCTTTAACCATTAGACTTGCTAAAGAGGCGCTGTTGGCATGGACAGCGATGGGGTCATAGAACAAAGCTAAAGAGGCCCATAAAGGCGACCATAAAAAATGCTTCAAGACGGCAATAGCAGGCTCTTTATCTAATTGGTAAAATAGCCAGCCTCCACTATACAAAGAATTTTCGAGAAATAGTACACAGTAATGGAACGTATACAAGTATTGT
>JAZHYW010051279.1:0-21239 GCA_037355805.1 Ixodes ricinus
TCCTTGAAGAACGACAGATCGCACCACTTGTGAGTATCGTGCCATCTTGCAAGCAAAACAAGAAAAACACACCTGGGCGTTTTGCACTGCCAGATGGTCTCTCTTCGTCCCATGAGAAAAAGAAAATGCTCGGGCATTACGGGCGTAGTGTCTCGGAGCCATGCATCTAGCTATCTCTGAGTTGTCCGTCCGAACAGACGTTGCGACTATATAATGGCCAATCCATGCGTGGCTAACCACACGACAAAGTGGACGGTTGCGCGTGTAGGTGCCTAAATTACGAAAACGATAGAGGGACATAGAGAAGTGCAAAACGAAAGAGGGACAAAGGAGGCGTTCAACTTTTAAAACTGGTTCACACAGCACCGTTTTCTTACGTTACGTCTCAGTCACTGAAACATTCGTGTCTCGAATGTCGCGTGCCAGGTACACCTCCTCGAATTGGTGGCCACGCTTGATATGAAGCACAGATATCCCGGTGGCTTGTACGTAAGCTTACGTAACGTAACGTAAGGAATCGGGGCTGTGTGAACTAGCCTTAATACAAATGTCGTCGATTCGATTCACGTCGTTTACTTGAAAAGTTTGGAAGAAACCACCGTCATCAGTGTTTACAAAATACGTCTGAATGGCTCAAAATTGGCTTCAACTTCGGAGCCAGCCGGAAATGAAAGCCATTTCTTTGACAATATTGCTCGTGCCCCGCGCCTGCCGTTGGCCCCTGTCGGTAGTGGCGGGCTCCTGGCGAACAAAATCTCGCCTAGATCGGCGGCGTACAGCCAGTGGCCCGAGCCCACCCTGAGCGCCCGACCTGCATGCCCAGCTGCGAGCAACTCGTTTGTTCTGGAAAAAATCAGCGCCATATATGAGGAAAAGGCTACAAATAATTCTCTAGTGAATCCCCCTAACAGGCGCATGTTTCCGCTGTAGTCAAACAATTTAACTATAGACTGGACGTGACTTGTAAGCCAATGTTCTACCTAATCTATGAATGCGTTCAACGCTACTCACTTTAACTCCCATTTTTGATTAGAACAAATCCGTAATAACATTCTTTTTTTAATAAAAGTTAGAGTCGCATGATCTTCTAGTGAATTCCGTGAATAATTATATTTTTACATCAGTTAAACTTTTCTCAGTAACTTATCTGTTAAAACGTTAAACTGTTCTTTAAAACTTTCTATAGACACCTCACATCGATCAATCTTCCGAGGTGACAAAGTAAACGCTTTGATTCCTTGCTCAAATTTGGCTCTCATCCGAGCATGGGTCCAAGGATATAGTAACGACAAACTTTCTGACCGTCCAGTGGCATATTTTTGTTGCCTTTTTTTTTATTATTATTACATAGATGGTACGCCATTCAAATATGTACAAATGATGCCTAACGCGCTAAACGTCAAGTTTAGAAGCCAGGGAGCAAAAAAGGTGAGCCCACAGACGGACTGAGCGAGAAAACATTTCTCACGCAACTCGCCCGTGCACAACGCGGCGCGATGATCGGCCTAATTCATAAACGTGAGAAATGTCAAGCTATTTCCCGAACGAGAACAGCTTGAAACCGCGCTCGCCTCTCTGCACTTCAGTTTCTAAAATAAAAAATAGAAAAAAAATAACAATGATGATCTCTCTCTAAAGCTTTGATGTTGGGATTTCCCAAAATAGTCGACTGTTTCCGCACGGCGGCTCGTACGCAGACACGGGGACGAGAGGGATGAGCGGTTACCTGCTACACTCCGTTCATCCTTAAATTGACAGTGCGGTGGAAGCTACGAGCTCCTTGGACCGATCATAATACGTGTACCTGCTACCACCCGATCACGCTCCCGCCCATCCCCACGCGCAGAGAGCGGGCTCGGGCGATGAAAGGAGACAATGATTGGTTCGGCCGAGCGCGTAGCTTTCACCGCACTGTCAGCTTAGGGCTAGACGGACTGCATACGGGCGTGGGATACGTGCTGCGAGCGCAGCCATCCCGACCGTGGACGATACCGCGGGCGCGGCTAAGCTGACAACGCCGGGAGCTGCGATCCGGAACGCCCCGCTTGGTTTGATTCCCTTACGAACCCGTCCGGAGTCAGGCCGCCGCGTTGGCGTGGGAGACGCCGGCTATGTGCGCGCCGTCCTGACATACGGTCGGAGTAAGGTCATTAATCCAGCTTTTTGTTCGAAGTGTGGAATTTTTTAACGGAACTGAACTCTCGGCCCCGTGGTTCCTTCTAGGAGCTTGTACGTCCATCCGTCCCTGCATTTATTGGCTAAATGTAGCGGGGATGTCGACGTCACATGACGTCAGCCCCTCTCGTGACACCGCGACTCGACACCGTGAAGTCACGTCACGGGGCCACGTCATGTGACGTCAGGAAATGTGATGGCGTGGCATCGCGTAACGGGACCACATTGAGTGACGTCATGTTACGTTAGTTTTTGCATTATATTTAGCGGGGAAAGCAATCCATAATAGGTTCTTTACTGCCCGAGGCGACTGCTTAATCTTGCGTAAACAAATTTAAACCATCCGTGCATTGAATGCGTTGTAGGAATTCGGACATCAAGGGCGCTGGTAAAGTCTTTCCTGCTATAAATTCAGAAATGGCGACTTAGTTCGTTGAGTTCTGATATATATTGACTTACCTTCGCATGCCTTAGGGTGAAATAACCCATGATACAGTCGAAATTGAAATCACGCCTCCCCTTATTTCCAACGACTCTTAATTGCGTTTTAATAGAGCCCCTACATCTACGGTTCTGTTGTGTTTACAACTCATCTATTGACCACTATACTGCCACCGACAATAACGTGGAGGCGTGATTGTGTTTGTTTATTGTGTCCTATCGTTCAAGGGCCGGCTCCCTGAGTCGAACAGCAGGTTGAGTCAAGGGTCATGTAATATATATATATATATTTGTGCGCGATTTCTATCATATCTGATTATCACGCCGCACACTGAAGGCCCTCGCGCATCTTTCCAGTGAACCTGCTAGCCAGAGAAAAATTGCAAAACGTAAGAAGGGAATCCGCCTCGATAAAGTGAGCGGAGTGTATAGTTCAGTTGTTTATCGCAGCGGGCATCACGGTCGATTAGGTGGTCGAGGAAAACCCTCTGTGGAAATGATACAGCACTCACCAATCTTGTAACGCTGGTTCACGCACTCGCGTTTGATTGATCGACTGCGCTACGACCACACTTTATTATACAGTCATGTCTCGTTAATATGGACCCCGTTAATATGGATACCCCGCTATATGGACACCATTTTCGGGGACGAACTGGGAAAATCCTTACATGTTTGTCTCGTTAAAATGGACAACTCACAATATGGACAATTTTTTGGGGGCAAAACGGGGGCGTCCATATTAACGAGACATCACTGTATAAAGTTTGTCCACTGTATAGAATAACCTGTGGCAATTGCAAACCACGTGAGCGAAGACCTTGTTTAAACAATAATACCGTGTACAGGCAATATGCTATATTATTTGAACTATTAAAATTGTATTGGGAACTAAATCCTTTAAAAAGAGCGGAAGTTCCTCAAATAATTATTTTTATTCCTAAAAGCGCCCCCTCACCACGTATTAGGAATTAACCACTTTTTATCTTTCGGTTTTGTTGTTTCATTTCCAAAGATGGCGGCCCCCATTGTATTTTGTATTTTCACTTCTCGCGCGATCGCTTTCATTACGCTTTCGCTTTATCATGAAGTGGGCACCACATGATAACAATCACCGGTAATCGATACAAACAAGCTATTTCACGCAGACAACAGTTTATTTTCTCTAACTCATTCGAGACAGTTACAAGCAACACATGCAATGATCGATACGGTTGTTGAGGGGTATCAGGGAACAGTCACGGTGGTACAAACAGTTTAAATGTTAGCCTTCAAACTATTCGCATAAAAGGATAAAGCGATGATTTATCAACATAGTCTATGCAGGCAAAGGTAAAGTCGCTGTAAAGGCATTTACGTAGGTAGATGTATGATTCGCTATGAAGGCATTTCAAAACAGCTATTTGTACAACCATTTTTCACTCTTCGATGCTTCACATAACGCTGGTCATTACAAACCAGTTGTTCTAACGGTAACCACAGGCTAATGTGGCTAGCAATAAAGAAGTATTTAGAAGGCGCATTAGACCTGCCCGTCATTTTGCCCCTGCAGATGAACGTTCGACATACCTGGTCAGTTTTCTAGAACGTATGTTGGATCTAGCGAATCGATTTCTTAGCGCAATGTCTAGGGGTTAGTCAAGTATGTTTGATAAAGTACCCTAGAAGAAGCCTCTGAGTGCACGGAGCAACACGAGCTGCAACACATGGACTTTTGCTACGCCTGCAGTGACCGAAGTGCCATATGTCCAGATATTTATCAGACTTCAGAGGCTGGGACCAAAACGTTGTGCTCCATCCCTTGTCTTGCTCAGAGTTTCTTCAAAAATGTGGCCAGTATGTCAAAGAAGTGTTTTCCAACTCTTCATGCTTAAACTGTCGGTGATATCATGTCAAAGTACAGCGTGTGGCAATATGAGCTGACCCTGCAACGTTGAGGCCAGTGTGGTAAAAATCCGCACTGGCCTCAACGTTCGTTAAGCTGTTGAAAGCAGGGTATTGAACCGAACCCGAACCGTAAACCGAAAACCGGAAAAACCGTTATTCTCGCGCGAACCGGAGTTGACCCGGAACGAAATAATTTTTCTCACTCCGGAGCGGAGCCGATATGTTTTCCATGCGGTTTTCGGTTCATACGCGAAGTCAGGTTGCGTAAAAAGTGCGTGGCGAAAAACATGGTAACCTAAAAAGTAAACCAGAAAATTGAAAGAAAAAAAAGTTATTTTCGCGCTAACCGGAGTTGAACTGGACCGAAAAAATTATTTTTTCGTTCCTGGGCAAAACTAATCAATTCTTTTTGCTGTGTTTCGTTCATGTGGGAAGTCAAAAAGCGCAAAAATTGGTAGCGGAAAGCTCTGTAATGTTCCATTATCAGGTTTTCACATAACGGTCGTCTTCATAATTTATGAAGTTCGTCTAGAGAACTCAAACGAAATGAGCACAGTAACTATAAATTCTCCGGGATTTCTGGTCTTATGTATTTCTTTAACAAATGCCCACATTCGTCCCAACCTTTTCATGGGGACCGGAAATGGCTTATCAAAGAAAATACCCAATTCGTACGTCAACGAAAGTGCCCAATTAATGAGCTTGTTTGGTGGCGAAACAGTGAGTTGGGCTACTAGTTGGTTTTTCACCTCGGACAAAACGCAAAAAAGGACAAAGGTAGGTAAAGACAACACACCTCAGTGTTGTCTGATACCTTTCTTGGTCCATGTTTTAGAGACGCAGCTCTTAGGCGCCCGTTTCCGGCTTGAGCGGCGTCGGTCATGTCGCCGTCGCCGTCGCCGTCTGCCGTCGCCGTCGGCGTAACCGCGCGGTGCATGATGGGTAAATTTCCCACGCTAAATTTAGCGGAAAAGTTTCTCCGCTAAATTGTAGCGGAAAAGTTTCCCCGCTAAGTCTGGCAGGGAAAGTTTCCGCTAAATGTAGCAGGAAAATTTTCTGCTAAATTTAGGGGGAGGAATTTTCCGCTGGATTTGGCAGAGGAAAATGTTCCGCTAGATTTAGCGGGGAAAGCTATTCCGCTAAATTTATGCAGGAAAAGTACTCTACTAAGTTTCGGCGGGGAAAAATTTCCGCTAGATTTAGAGGGAATTTTCCGCTAGATTGTAGCGGGAAAATTTTCCGCTAGAATTTAGCAGGAAATCTTTCTCCGCCCCCCACCTCCTGACTGGTCACGTGACCCCCAGGCCACGTGAAGCTTTCAGGCACCCGTTTCCGGCGAGCGCGTCGCCGTCGCCGTTGCCGTCGCGCGTCAGCGTCTGCCGTCGGCGTAACCGCGCGGTGCATGATGGGTAAATTTCCCCGCTAAATTTAGCGGAAAATTTATCACTCGCTAAATCTAGCGGAAAATTTTCCTGCTAAATCTGGCGGTAAAATTTTCCTGACTGAATCTAGCGGAAAATTTTCACACCGCTAAGTCTAGCGGAAAATTTTTCCCACTAAATCTAGCGGAAAATTTTCCCCACTAAATCAAGCGGAAAATTCTTGGTGCCCTCGCTAAATCTAGCGGAAAATTTTCCCCACTAAATCTGTCGGAAAATTTTCCCCGCTAAATTTAGCGGAAAATTCCGCTTACTCCAGCTAGGTATGTGAAGCGGAAAATTTTCCCTGCTAAATTTAGCGGATAAATTTCATTTTGTAAATGTAGCGGGAAAATCCCCCCTCCTCGAGGTCACGTGACCCCAGGACACGTGACCCCCCTCCCCGAAGTGCACGATGACACCCCGCGCTTTGCCTTCCTCCTCCTCAAGAGCTGCGCTCTAATCCGGCGTTACAGAGATTTGTAAGCGGCTTTCATTTTTTTTTTGCCTTCAGTTTAATCTTTGTTTGGTGTTTCTTGTCTTCAATTTTGTAGAGCTGTGTTCAATTCACTTTAAACACCTTGATTTCATTGTACAACTGATCGGATAAGAGAGCGACAAAAAGGGCAAAGGCTATTTTAGAATCTGCACTAGTTGTCATACTGTGGCGCATCTAATCTGCTTTCAAAATAACTCAGCGGACTTAATAATCTGTCCGAAATTAAAGTCTAGCACCGGGAAGGGGAGGGGAGATTCAATCAACAGTTACAGCAACAGAAAAGAGCTTCGATCTCTGGTAGCAGAGGCTGCAAGGAGAAAAACGCTTTCCCCTCAGAAACACAAACATCAAGACGCACAGCTCTTCTGAGCATTGCTAGACAAGGAGCGGCGGCTTTCCAGGGACGCTAACGTGTTACAGTTTTGGGAGGAGAGAAGGGAACGAAATCCAGAACTCTACCCATTGGCGGAAGTAGCCCTGGGAGTGCCTGCGACCCAGGCCAGTGTGCCGCGAGCTTTTCTGCACTGAAGTTCATTCTATCGTCTCAGAGGTGCCGTCTTTCCCCGGATATGCTTGACGACGTGTTGCTTCTTCGGTCAGCTGCCTGACAATGAACTGCGCTTTCACCCACTTCCCAAGGTGCCCCAGCACTACACTTTAAAAAAAAAAAGCTGTAGCTTTTACACTTTTTGTCACAAATTTGACACCCCAAAACTTCAATTTGACGCACAGCGCACTGAGGTTGAACCGAAGGTACCAACTTTCACGAGCGGCTTGATAGCCGAGTTGTACAACTTAATAAAATATTTAATGTACGTATTACTCACTGCAAAAAAAAAAAGTAATCGGGGTTTTCTTGGCCCTACTGCAAAACCTCAGTGATTTTCTTTTGTAGTGTTTGTTAAGTACTTTAGCTGTTTAATATGTTATATAATACCGTCATCAAGCCTCTCGTAAAAGTTGGTGCCGTCAGTTCGACGTTATTGCGCTGTACGTCGAACTGAAGTTTTGGAGTGTCAAATATGTGACAAGGTGTAAAGCTACACCTTTTTTTTTAGAGTGTAGCTCATTCGTTTCACTCAGTAATGGAAACCTTTGCTTTCTATATGTAACACTTTTATAAAAAAGGCATAGTTTGTCTTTTGCCGTCGTCAATTGTTTTTGTAGCATTTGAGTACGAACCGGTTCGAACCGGTTTGAACCTTTATTTTTTTCACTCCGGAGTTGAACTGGAGCTGAACCGTTTTCCCTGCACCGGAACGAAAACCGGAACGAAAAACATTTCGGTTCGACACCCTGGTTGAAAGAGAGGTTGAAATAGACTGCCACATTTCCCATTGTTGGAGTATATGGCAGTCGGTTTTATAGCTTAGCATGCCGGTGGTACCATATCCGGCAAGTTTTCCCTTTTGTCTAGCACTAGACTGGGCAAGCTCATATTGCCGCTGATTGTGCCTGCTCAGTTTTAATAAAACTTTGTGACCGACATAACCTAACTAATATGTAGGAACCGGTACAGGCAATGGCTGTAAATATAAGGAATTGACAATTTACTTTTTCATAGCACAACCTCCTTCTGCACATTTCTTCTCGTGATCTTGCACAAACTGGCATTGCTCTTCTAATATATAGGGTGTTCAATGACCTTGGTTATATGCGTGCCATAGTGGGTCAAGGGGGCTTTGAGAATACGACGAATTAAATAACACTCTTCGTCTAAACCCAATAGAGGGATTGTCTGTTTCTTGTTTACTGACTTACACATTATGGCTGTAACTGGTAATTGCTGTCATCCTCGAGGGAACTTCAAAACATAGTCTACTGGCACGACAAAAAAACTGATGGCCACAGCTCCAGTATTCAAGAGCCTGAACTCTGAATTGCCATAACTGCTCCAACATTTGCATGCCAAATGAGGATAGACCGCTTGTACAGAGCAGGACTTGGTCAAACTCCTCCTCATAGTTTGTCACCTGAGTTGACCGCATAAAGTTCTCCTTCTCGACTGTCTCATAGATGCCGGAAATTACTATGTCTCAGAGGTGCCATATAAAGTCCCTTTCTGACTAATGACTTTAAAGAGGTTTTCAAGGCAGCCCTGACTGAGACATGCAGATGCTCATGAGGAAGGAGAGCCCTCCAAGCCACAGTTATTCTCAGGTATGCAAAGCTGTGGCTACTGCAATTACCCAACCATTTACGCAGTTAGTCATATGATGAGTTGCGGAATATTGTCAAGTGATCAATTATCGCTGCAACATTCATAATTGCATAAGAGATCATAGTACAGATGCCAGAACCCTCATGAGCGATGTTATGCTGCAATGTCAATCTCAGGCGCTACATTACAGCTACATATATTCTAGGGTAACTTGACAAAGAGAAAACGCTGCGGCCCCTTCAAGTCAATCAAAGCAGCGGAGCAAAGTAGGCGGCAGCTCTCCGCAGGAGCAGTGTACTCCGACAGTATGTTGTCACGTGCCTCAGCCAAATGTTTCGATTGGCTCGCTGGTGCCGATAGCTTTCGCTGTTCACCAAGTTGTGGTGAAATGTAGTATAGTAGTTTTGTAAAGCTTTGTAAACTGCCGAGTCCGGAGGGTGTATGATGAGTCGACCTAGTTACCGCTACAGTTCACCTCATTTACAATCGGCAGCAAAAGTTTGAGGGGCACGGCAGCGCCAGCCGAAAAGACTGGCTGCGCCTCCTGACGGCGCGTTGCCGTCAGAAAGATACACCCTATTTCCTTAGAGCTACATAGATCCGTTCATCTAATCAACTTTTAAAGTGATGCTAAATTTTCAAGTTTTTATTTATTTATTTTAATTTTAAAGTATGCTCATACCTTGATGCTAACTTTCCTTATCTGATTTAACAGATTGGCAAACCTCAGGCTCGTTCCTTATTTGCGTGATTAGCCACGATATTTTTGATTTCCCCAGTAAAGTGGCCTGAAGCCTTCAATGCGTACAAGTTTCGCAGAAATAATTAAGCCTGAACAAGCGGTTCGTTACGTTCGACCGTTTTAACAGTCATGTCTGACGTGCGTCTAAGAAATCAACCGGGCCATCCCGACGTACACTGCATTCGTTTCGACAAATTATGTTCGTGTCTAGCCGGACGCAAAGGAAAGCACGAACACTTCAAGAATTCCCGAGGGACCAAGTGTGCCATCGGCTTGTTTGGATTCTTGCACTTCTTACCTGAGCAAGCCCATTTATAACGAATTCGGAGCGTGATTCGGTAACTCACGTGAAATCAAAACACCAAGCGAGGTTCTTCCAACCGAAAAGGAAATCACTTGGAAAAAGACATTCGCAGAACGGCAACACCGACAGCGCGAATGGCGAAGTTAAAAACGAATCGCTTCGGTTCACGTCGTCTTCCTTCCGTTACGGACAATGAACTTCTAAAAGCTAACGGTCTCTGCCCCATTTTTCTTTCCATATTGGTTCACCATTACAAGCGGGCTTCTTATGTTTTCTATAAATAACAATATTAGCGTACTCGATTAATTTTTTTGCGATTGTTTTTACATTGTCTCTTTTATTTATTTTTTATTGCTTTTTCCAATCCAGTTGAACGGGTACGGCTTGAGGTGTGCTGTCTATGCGCGATTACCGGGGTGGGCCTTGAGGGGAACCACTGTATGCTATTTCACTATGGCTACAACCTAACCTCCTGTAACTACTTAGGACGAGAGAACACGCTGGCGCCATCTATCATCAACGTTGTCAATCAGGAACACTTGGAACACTTCCGGTGTGCGCATATTTTTTCTAATTTTTTTTGCTCATCCTTCTTTTCCTGTGGGCTTAATATATGACAACGTTAAACGCGACCATTTCTTATAGGTACTGCGTAGATTTAATCTCGCAAATGCTGCATAACTTTCAGTCTAGTTCAGTACCGGAAGTGTTCAGGTGCTACTTGCACACTGGCGCCACCTGGTTTCAACTCCGTGCAGCTCGTCGCAGGGCAACGCAAGGAGTCCTGGCGCAGTCGGTCACGGTCAAACGCAAGTGTGTGAATCAGCCTAAACGGAACACGTGAACCGTGTCTTATATCTCGGGGAAGCGCAACCTTTGATCGCACATAGCGAAGTGAAGTCGTCTAGACCCGGAAAAGCGACCTTCAACACTTATAAGGTTACATGTGTGAACATTTTACTATCATTGCGTGGTACGGATGGACCGAAGCATATTTAATCTTTTTTTTTATAAAGAATGTATTTAAGGGCCGGGTCCCGGATCAAAGCGTGACGGCACGCCACGGAAACCGTAACGAGGCGAACTTCGGGGGGCAATCTGTGCAGAAGACTGGTAAATGGAGAAGGAAGAACGAAATTCTGAACGCGCCCCAACCGAAATCTAGTCAACGACCACATCATTGCGAGCTCGACATTCTACCCTGCGCCAATTGGAGGAATATTTTTTATTGCGTTAATTAAGGGGTAGGCGCAAAGCTAACTTGGCTTGTCTCTACCACGGTGGTCTCTATAACTGTTCGAACGCGAACGCCGATCGCAATCGTTTCGCCGGCATTCGAGGTTACAGCGTTAATCCAGGATGTGTCCACCATTACATAAAAAAGGACAGAGTTTCGACTAAAATAGCATGTCATAACCAAAGAAAGAAACAACTACAATGTTCACTACAAACCTCAAGGAATGGCATACGGTGTGACGAAAGTAATCCGCGGAGAAAGGGAACAAGAGGGACAAAGGACAAACAGAAATCTCCAAACACAGCTAGCTGACTGGTGCGACCGAAAAATCCGCCTAGTCCAGGTACCAAGACCAGACGGATTTTTTTCGGTTGCGCACCAGTCACCTAGTTGTGTTTAGAGATTTGTGTTTGTCCTTTGTCCGTCTTGTTCTCCTTCTCTAGAGATTGATTTCGTCATTCTTGTCCAGCTCGCAGCACCTTTGCATTTAATTGCATTATAAATCATAACATACTGTGTATCCCAATATTATTCGTAGGATCAAGGCAAATTAAGTTCTTTTTTCTTCTTCCACACATGTTTTTTTTATAATTCTGAGCTTTGCACGCCATACACAGTAATGTAAATGACGCTTTGCGTCACCAAGAACGAAAATACGGTAATTCCGGCCATGGACTTCTAACCTGCGCAATCGTGCGTATCCGGAAAGAGATTACGGCACACGCGGGACAGCAGCGCGAGCGTAGCGTGAGGCTATACGGGCGTAGTGTAAACGCCGTCCATTTGCGTGCCCATCGCCCGCGGCCGTTAGGCCCCTCGCTTTCCCACGCATCAATTTCAGCGCACGCAACGCGTCTGTGCACGATGCCGCAGCTTTTTGTCCATTGCACCGCGACAGCAGCAAGTGGGCCGCAACGAGCCATCGACTGAGTGATCAGACAGGCAGCGGTATAAACCGCACGGTACGGTTCGACCGGCGGACGTTTCGGTGACGTCGACTGCCCCCGAGGGCTGTGGTCGACCCGGAGCACGTGACCTGGAGCACGTGACCTGAAGTCGCACACCTGTGGGCAGGGTGGCCAACGGACTTTTGTGTCCTCGCTGCTGCTGAGCCCGCGGCTGTGGGGGAGTATAGCTCGTTCTGGTTTCGTTGTTTCTCGATTTTTCCCACGGTCAGTGGGTTGTGACACGCCGACTCCATGATGCCGGTTGGCGGAGGCTGTTTGACGGGGATATTGCGGGGAAAATACCGTAACGCCAAATGGGTGTCGATATTGCTATCATTCCGATGTCTTTGACGCATTGTTTTAATTTAGTTGCTGCAGGGGTTTTAATCGAAGCTACTCTGAAACAGATCTCTCTTCGACTTTTTCAGTTATTTGTGGTTGAAATGTCCTCTAATAGGTTTCAATAAAAAAGATTATTGCAAAACAATTTTTTTTTTTGCAAATTTATTAAACGAGACAATTTTAGTAGTACTTAGGGCTACACGTTTTGCGAGCGGCCTTGATTAGAAGCTGTCGTGGCACGGAATTCAGAAAGAAAAACAAAATGAAGGTTATTTTGATTGCACCGCTATCAAGCTCGCAGCTGCCTTGAGCTGCAACCGCTCGGAAAACACAAAATGTCACGGACGCGTTACTCCCATGAATTTTCCGTAATAAGCATAATTACTTTATATCAAATTAAACACGAAAGCATTTATTTCGCAGCCCGCTCCCCCTCCCGGAAAATTCTCTTATCTGTAGTTGGTGACAAATTAAGACTGAAGCATACTATACAAGCTCCTCTGGACCTCCTCTTTAGCGTTCGTTCTGCTAAAGTGGAAAAAGATGGGAGGAGCTTCCGCATGTTTTAACCTGTCACCGACCATAACACAAAACGGCTTGCTTCCTCCTCTAGCTATCGTCCCCTCCTTCTCGCGCGGCTCACTGGATGAGCCGCAGTCTTCACAGTGCAACGCGGGAAGAAACAGGGGACTGAAGAGATAGCTGAACAGAAGCGGCGTCGCGCTGAACATAATCCTGCTCGAGATGCCTGCAGAGACGCCGGAGGAAAGTTGGCTAGTCTAATATAGCCTTCATATCAGACAAGGAATGTGCATTTGTCGACGCAGTTTGGAGCGAAGCACCGCAGAAACACCGCCCCGCTTTTAGAGCAACCGTCTTCGTGGGCCGGCTTGCTAGAATCAGCGTCTTATGGTGAATTCCGTTCGCAGATCTCGAGCGCCCCAAAAGCGCTCCATTTGGAGCGCGACTCGCTCGCAGATCTGGCTCGAGCTGGTCATCTTCCGCTCGCAGATTCAGCAGCGCCCGCTCCACGGAGCGCCCCAAATCCCGCCTGAACTTGCTCTGCGGGGATTTCACAGATCTCTCGAAATACGAAGGCTGGCCAGAGCGCTCTACGTCATTTCGCTGGGCAGTACACGCATGGCGGCGGGCGAAGCGTTGGCGGGTCGGCGGGGCCACGGTCGGGTCGTCGAGTTGGATCTGTTTGGGTGCGTCGGTTGTTTACGCGGATTGCGGACTGCTCGAACGCTTCTACCTCGCGTAGATCGGGGATACAAAGCCGGGACTGTGGAGCGTGGTACCAAATAGCGCTGACATCTGTGATCTGAGAGGAAGAACGAGAAAAAGAACGACAGAAAAGCCGGAGGCAGACGCAAGGTTAGGCCTGTTCATTCTGCAGCCAATGATTGTTTACCTTTCTACACTGCATTCCGCCGGCGTTTTCCCGTGCACTAAAGCAGGAAGAGACTAGGCAAGCGACCGTGCAGTGATAGTTTGTTATTTCCGATGTTTATTAAAGTCGTACCCAAAATCTGAACTCCACCGCTGGCAATCTGTTCCGGTGCCCCGCCGCTTCGAGGCGGCCGAAAGGTATGTAACGGTGCCGAACGCGGACGTCTTCGTTATGTCTACGACATGGGCGCCGTGCGTGACGTATAATGTCGCCTCCGGCTTGTGTCGCGTGTTATTTCTGCGTCGAAAGATCAGTCGGCTGAGGCGTTGGTGGGCTTGTCAGGTTCGAGCAGTGCCATTTTGAACGGCGGAAGAGGAAGCGGTGGGGAGGGTGTGGGGGAGGTCGCTCTGCATAAATGCAGTTTATCTTCCCCTCGTCGATTTGGAGCGGGTCCCACGGAGCGGAATTTCGCCTCCCTCGCGGATTTTGGAAAGCGCTCCGGATCTACGAGTGGAATTCACCATTAGATTATTCGTGGCGAGAAGTTTGGGTATCGCCGCCTGGTGGAATTATTTCACAACCGAGAGTGAGGATACTTCAACTTCTTCTGCTGGTGCAAGCACGTGCACGCCAAGCTTCTATGCACTAGTGAAAATTAAAACATAACCGCGTGGTTAGTACGTGCACTACCCATAGTGAGGAAAACAGACGCGCCCTAGCGCTTCTCACCGTGAAGAGTCTCTGTGTGAAGGACGGCGTGCATGCTAACTTCCACATCTGGGACGCGCGATTACTTGAGACTACATTTAACGAGCCACCCGCTCGTGCACTAGCTTTGGCACGGTGCTTTCTTCACACAGTCTGGCAAGCCGGTTCAGACACTTGCGTTGAGTGCGTTTGACTGCGCTGCGTCGAGAATCGAAACGAGTCACCGGCACATCTGTGCTTCGTATGAAGCGGCAATCCAATTAAAAAAATCAACTTCGCACACGCTATAGGCAGCAGAGATGTCCTGGTTTCTCGCGGCCGCAATGCAGTCAAACGCAGTCAAACGCAACTGTCTGAACCAGGCTTTAGCTGAGACGCTGATTCCAGCAAGCCGGTCCTGATGTCCAGGTGAAAGAAACAAATGGTGCCAAAGTTTTCCATCACTGATGACCTGGCAGTCGGGGGCCCATCTATTGGTTTCTCGTTTATATCAAACAAATTTGTATAAAACGCAGTCAGAAAAGTTCTAATGGACCTTTTTCACATACCGACGGCAACCAGGCGGTGGCTGCACGAAGCCAAAATCGAGGAAGGGACCTACCTGCGCTACCAATCGATAATGGGAGTTACGCTACCAGTTTCTTCGTTCCTGAGCAGCGGGGCGTGCCCAACGCGCCGTCCAAGTGGGGCATCCGTGGCGTCCACTTAAACGTCGTAGTCATTACTTTCCGTCCGCTCTCTTTTTGCGTAACACAGTATATGTATGCTGCAATTACGTTTGGTACTCGCTGATCTACAGCCTCCTTCCGAGCCCCTGATTCTTTGGTGCCAATTTCGCCGCTTGGCATCGGCCGCTCGCGCGTGCGCACAACGCTTCTCGGAAAGGTCCATTGCAACATACAAAAGAAATCGTGATCTTCCTCTCTTTCTCAGCCTCTTCTTTTCTCTTGTAGCTTGCTTTAGCTTTCGTTGCACATTCAATCTAGTGTTTCCTACTCTTCTTCATCATTTCCATTCATCGCGTATAGTCCAAGTCATCTCTCGAAGTGGTTCCAGCCTCCGTTTCGCCCCTCGCGGAGCCTGCCAACGGGAGCTGCGTTCTTCTTCCCACCCAGAAAGCCGTCTTTGCGTCAGACCTTCGCTCCTGATAAATCTTCACACGGCCGAGACAGGCGCCGCAACGCTGGGCGGTACAGGTCAGAACTCGAAAAACCGACACCACCGCCAGGCTGCCTTGCCGCCACCACTCTCACGAAAACGGTCCGGTAATTAATTTAAGACGTCTCCTCTGAGAAAACGGAACGGTTACACACCCTCGTTTCACTTTACGATGGAGCACAGCGGACGCTACGAGCCACCCCAGGACGCTCGAGCGCCGTGACCCTGTGGTCACGTGACTGCGCTCCCCTGCTCGACGCTGCGCTCTCTTCAGAATGTCATGTGACATTCATACTGCGATTGGATTGGCTTCAATGACTCGTCCTCTGCTTTCCGCAGGGAGGTGAAAGAGAGCGCACAGGTACCGCAGCTCCGTGCCACTGAGTTCCACGCCACGCCGCGGCGGTTTCGGCCGAAGGGATCGAAGCAATCAGGCCTGGGGAGGAAGCGCGGAGGCAGAGCATCTGCTGCCACCTATTAGAGCAACCGCCGCAGCACGGAGACTGCATGGATGCCGTGCGGCATCTTTGCATGTACTGTGCTCGCTCGGGTGGCGGCGGCTCGCATGCTAATTGTTCTGGTTTAGGCGCTTTCGCTTTCAAGTACGCCTTTCACGCCACACCATATGGCTCTCTAATTTCGCAGCCTTATTAATAATCGATGGAAAGGGTGATTCGAAAGGCTGGGGAAGGGGAGAGGGGGAGGCGCCGTTTGGAGGGCGATTTTCGAGTGTCGAAACGCCGCTCGCTTCTCATCTCAAATCTGCCGTGCTGGCAAAATAAAAGTAAGATACTAGAGCGTAAAATTTTGTTCCCACTCGTTGGACCGTACGGCGCATGATTCCCGGATCATTGAAAGAGACGCGTTACCTGAGTCGGCTAGCACCAAAGGCATGAGGCAAAAAGAGTGTATCTCGTTAAACTATAATTAAAGTATTGTAGGTGCTGCTCTGTTACCCATCTAGTGGAATAGAGCACTAACGGAGCAAGAACAAAAATAACGGGTGGTGACGGCATTGCCTCCACTCTCCTTTCCATTGCGCTAGGTTGGACTGTCCCACGCGAGAGTTTGGCTCACGCGTATTTTATGCCGAGGTTACGGGATAGCTTGAGACATATTTTGGGGGTATCTAATGTACGCTGGGCAGCAAAATAAGCATAAAACGGAGGCGTTTTTCGCTTTATTAAATTTTTATATTTGACTCTCAGTGTCTAATAAACGTTTCAAATCAGTTGGTACTCTACATTTAAACACTTGTGATTGCGTGTTCGCGCTAATTGTGTTGACCTCTATAATTTCGAATGTCCGCGCTAGTTTGTGAACCTTGTGACCATCTGGCGTGATACGTGCTGTCATTTCTCCCATGGAACTCTCACTGGTGTTCTCATCGTTACAGTTCAGTCATTTGTATACTCTATTCAATTCGCCTCATTATTTCGAAGCTAAACATTTATTAAATGTCTATCGAAGCGAGTGGAATCGGTAAGTTGAGTCAATATGACCGCACCACAAACAGGATATTTATTTATATAAACTGGTGCCGTGAAGCTTATCATCTACTTCATTTTGCGGTGCATTTAAATTTTTTTAACTCAAAGAGTGAAAAGATGATGTACATCGAACAGCAATTCTGCTTGAGTGTATTGCTTTATTGTAAAAATACTATCAGCATCAGGTCTTCTACGAGAAGGTTGACAGAACTTTGATAAGGGATAGGCCACAACTGACACTGAAGTACAGTGGCATTTCATTAAGATCGGTCGTTCA
Organism: Ixodes ricinus; assembly: GCA_037355805.1. Lineage (NCBI taxonomy): Eukaryota > Metazoa > Arthropoda > Arachnida > Ixodida > Ixodidae > Ixodes > Ixodes ricinus. The sequence goes on from JAZHYW010051279.1 coordinate 17,180, forward strand.
AACTTTTTCGGACTACAATGTAATTGCATCCACTTTATGGGAATTTGTAGAAGACCATTGCGCACGTCATGTACTCCATTTTGCAGCTTCTTTGTTTTCGTTTCTTTTTCTTGGCCATGTTTCTTCTATTGCCAATCCCCCATAATGTTGGCCCTTTCCAACTCGCCGCTGCAGGTGCGATAAATATAAAAACAAAATTCAATGACATGCGAGTGAGGCGGCAACAAACTGGTTTTTCAAGCTTCAATCCATGTTGCCTCACAAGCCCATTCCCCGGCTACGCCATTTAGACGAGAAAGGACATTTGGAAAACTCTAGCCAGGGGATTCTGACAAGACGCGGCACCTTTCCTGCATTGCACCTGGAATGCGGCGGAGCAGTTATTGCTTTCTGAACGCGACTCATCTTTGGTAATCTCTAATTATTTATTTTTTATTTGCATGCGAAAATCAGGGGTTTCAGAGCAGTCATTTTTTTGCTCGGCGCATATTCGCGTTATTGGCTATGCCCCGGGCAGTGAAGTTTGCTCACTGAGCGGTCGCCTCCTCTCTGGGGAAGTTTTGAAGCACTGAAACGGCCCGCGGCCGCGATCATTGGACCCGATCTCGAGCTCGAACCTCCGAGCGCCGTTCTCGAGCTCTGATGTGGCGCTCGTGTCGAATCGCTCGGTCACATGGCGCTTCCCTAGCTGCCCTCTTTGGCCACCATCCGCGCTGACCCAAGCAGCGCCGACCGAGGCGCCGCCCGTTACACATCCACTGAGGCTATACTCCAGAACTTTATTTGAACAATCTGCCACATAGCTCGTTCCGTAAAATATGCTTATCTACAATTTTAGCCTCTCGTAGTGTGATAGAGCTTACACCTCTATCGCATAACCACCAACATTTCCGTGCGTATTTCCTATCGGCTTTATTTTTTCTTCCAGTATTGATCTCCTAGCTGGTCACGAAGAGTGATGTTTCTGTGGCAAGCGCGCGGAGCAGAAAGTGAGGAGAGGAGGCGAGTAAGAGCGCGCGCGGCGACGTCAGAACGCCGGAGCCTCGCTGTGAACCCCGAACTCCGGCCTTCCGGCGTTTGGCCTTCGCCTTCAAATGCGTTCGAGCAGCACAGCGAGCCAGGGCAAAGGCGGCTGGTTTCGCAGTTCATGCACGACTATTCACTTCAACCAGCTCGGTGTGCAGCACACCCTTCACTTTCTCTTCTATACCCGTTCTTTGGCCTGCTAGTTTGACTTGACCGGGTAATGACCGGTACATATCCACCGGTTGGCCAATAAAGCTTACCTAAACTCGTGGATCCTTGAATGTGCATCCGTAAAAAAGAAAAGTATTTAATCGGCCAAAAGAATAACTTCACGAGTAATCTACTGCACCGGTTCGCGACGCTTGATGAAGCCGCCAATGTGTGCGCTCTCTCTTTCCATCTTTCCACCCGCACAGGCACACGCACACACACACCCACGTCCACCCTCGCTTCTGTTCCAGGTTTAGCGGCCACGGTTAACGCCGTCGAATTCCACACCACGAGGAGCGTCGTTCGCACGCGGGCCTTCCCTAACGAGCGTCGCTGTGCCGTGCGCCGGAACAACCCTGAAAGAGGACCCGGAGCGTGAAGAAAAAAGAAACAGAAGCTGGCGGTCTAGAATTATTGACACCAAAAGCGCGCTAAAGAGGCTTTCCATCTGCCGTTCCGTACTGGCTGCAAGACCGCAGCCCGGAGGTGGGTGGTCTGCGAGATGTCGAAGAGAGCGCCAGTCTGTGTAATGAGTCACGATACAGGGGGACAAGCAACAACCCTGGGAAAGCTTAAAAACGGCGTTAATTAGTTTCGGTCGGTTGGTTGCGCAATCCCAGAAACGTCTCGACGCAGCGATAACGAACTGCTCGTATGGCTACGGATCGGGCGTCAGGCATGAAGCCGGGGAAATCGGAAGCGAGTTCGGCGAGCGTATGCTTCGAGGAAAGCAAGCCCGTTGATGTTTCTCGCCGGCTTGGTTCCTTCTATCTCCGTGCACGTTGGCTAACTTCTGCCTCCCCGGTTCTGCGTACCGGGAGCGCCTCGCTGTGAATCAGTTTCTTCAGGAAGGATGGCGAGGGTCCTCGTTGAGAGTGTCGTTATTTACGAGGTAGAAAGAATCTGGAGTGAAGAGGTGAAGCTCGCTGGTCACCACGTCGGATGGGCCTGGAGACTGATTTGATCGACGATCTGATGGAGGCCGTCTGGCCCCAGCCCTATATCACCCTCCATAGTTTCAACCCCCAAATGATGCATCATCATCGCAATCATCGTGATGTCATCGCATTTACCGCACTCGCATTCATCCATCCCCATCGTGCAATTCTTACCAGCCGCCGCTGTAATTATTGCCTACTCCACGCTTCATCTTGAACGACATATCGCAGTCTGTCACACTATCGGCGTTAAAAGTACCGCGATCTTAACCCGTATGAATGCAAGCTCTATCATGGTACCACATATTGTTTGTTGTTGGTTTCATTTTGAAGAACAATTGAGTAGCATGTCACAAAGCATCCGGGCATCCTTCCATTATGTCCCCAAAATTGATATTTGTGCGTCGAATTCCTTCATTGTAAAGTCAGCGCGAGTGTTCAGTTTTTTGCTAGGCCTAATAAATTAAATAGTTCTAAACAACCCGCATTAGTTAAAATATTGTTTTACAACCTGGATCATGGCATGGATCACTAAAACTTGGTTTCACCTGTTTTAAACTATTGAATGAGAACATATCTTCCCACAAATGTAGATAGCGCTGGTATACGACGCCACACACAGCGATGACTTCTCATGTTGTCGTCTTGATCTGCATCTGACTTAATATCACTTTTCATTTTGATACCAGCGCCGTAGAAATTTTTTGCTGTATGCGGATTACTGTTTCGAACAAAATATAATAGCGTCATACAAGGTTATTGATTTTTCGATCAAGTACGGTTCCTACCATTCATTTGCATATTTTCAGAATTATTTCCTCTTTGGAGACCAACGATAGTGAAAAGGGCCGTATTATATTCGAAGCGCGGCTTCTTGATTCTCGCAGCAGTAATACCGTGTCTCTAAAACAACAAACAAAAATAATACATGTACACGTGACGACGAGACAAACAATGAGAGGGAGTTCTAGACGCTAAACAGCTGCCACATGCCCTTGAGTAATAAGTACCTTGTTTCACGCCGGTGCGACGCTTGGCACTATAACGTATTACAACACATGGCATTCTAGATTCTTTTAGATGAAACTGTCAGGTTTCGTGTTTTTTTAATGGAATTTTAACACGCGAAAAGTGAGCTATCAGATTTTGTATCTTAAAGTTGTATGGTATCTTTGATATGTTTAATAAAACTAAAATAGCCCCAATAAACAAATTTAATTAAAACAAATAAACTTCCTAAAACATCCACACGAGTTCTGAAAACTGATGAATGATGCGTGTTTTTGACTTTTTACTGTAAGATTATATTGTGATTTAAAGGTAGTGTCTAATCTTTAGTTACTCCAATAATTTTGGAATGGTCGAATGCTAAATATGTTTAAACTTTAAAGTTAGGTGAGTTGATTTTGTTCATGTTGGGCGACACAAGCATCGCACTCGAAAAACTGTCGCTCAGGCTTTCAAGCACTGCGAGAATAAAACTCTTATGCAACGCCGCACTAACAATTCTGCATTGCGTCATAAACTTCTAGTTCTGCTACTTCAATTTCAGACAATTTTCAATAAAAAGAAAAAATAAACAGGCAATTATTTTTCTTCTAACGTCTAGACAAACTTGTGGCTAAATAATCAATCTCTTTTTGAGACAATATTATAGACGTCGTACTAACACATTTTGTACTCCAGTTGTATGTTCTCGACTTTCTATAATTTCCCTTAATGACTGGCTGATTCTTTTCTTGCAGTTGCTGTTGTCGGGAAATTTTCTGAACAACACAATCCCGACAGTGAATTTCTAAGTGGCGAGATTTGGCGTTGGCGATATTGTTATGTTCATGAAGGCTATCATTAAGACACCGCCCAGTTTGTCCCTACGTATTCTCTTC
>JAZHYW010051280.1:0-98570 GCA_037355805.1 Ixodes ricinus
TGTATGCTTCCGTTCGGTTACGTATTGCAGGAAATTCTGGAGCCAGAGGACATGGAAACGTTGATGAGTGCGACCACTGATTCCATGTTCGTTCGCGACATCAGTAGGACAATATGGGGAGAGCAGCTGAAGAATAGGAGCCTGACAGGAGCTCCCAGTCGCCGGTTCTTAAAGAGCGGAGCAGTAGAGAAGCGCGCCCTCACACCACGGAAAGTAAAGTATGTCCGCCGTAAGTGAGCATTTTATACAGTGTCAGTACATTTCTTCAGACAAGAAATCCTCACGCGTTATTGGTCATGCACAAGTTGTTAAATTTTATGGTATCTTTGCAGTTCTTACAAGCAGTTTTTTTCTGGACTACTTTGGGGCCTGTCAACCAACAACAGGGAACATATCTTCATACGCATTTATTTATGCAACCCCTCAGAGATGCTCACCGCACTTGGTTGACAGGGCCTTGGCTTGAATCACAGATGTTTTATAACGCTCCACTAACCCTCCCTTGCTTCTCTTTGGAGCTGAAATAAAATGGAAATGTTTTTTTAATTCGAAAGCATTATATGCCACATTTTGCGAAATTGCGTTGTAGTTGTCGGGACGGAGCGATGCTATCAAAATTCGCTGACGGTTCTAAGAGAGCGAAAACACGTCGCAAATGCTCGAAACAATGTGATATTTCTTAGGAAAGATCCTGTAAACGAAGATAAATTAATTGCTTCGAAAAGAAATTTGATACATGTTGGATGTGGTGGGAATTGAACCCGGGCCTCTGGTATGCAAAGCAAGCACACTTCCCGGGCGTCACGACGGCACAACGGTTCTCGCGGACTAAAGGCGTGCCTAGTGTGTGCGTCATCGCACACGTGTCGTTGCCACTATCTGGCTGACTGAAGGCTTTACAGAGATTTACCGCTAGACATAGACAAACTAATTCCGTCAAGTAAACATGTAATGCTCTCGCATTCAACACACCCAAGCAAGCAGTCTTAAGTGTCTCTGATTTTTTTAACATATGATTGATGTTGAATAGGGCCATACACAGCTATCGCTTTTGTATTTCTTGAAGCCTTGGAGCACATAGGTCAAATTACTGCCATGAAAATATGAAGTGAAAGGTCTTTTTAGTGCTTTATGGGGTTGCAGAACCACCCAATGTAAAACTAATTAGGCCATGTTGTTTTTGTTTAATTTTTTTTGCATTAAAAGATTCAAGAAACAGTGTTCCAGCACACTATGGTGCTTCATTTTGTAAAAGTATTAAGGCAGCAACCTTTTTTTAATAATTACTGCTGATAGTTTTCTGCTATCCTATGGCAGGATTGAACTGAGCTAGTTGGTTAAACATCTTAGGCGGAACCAGCTGAAATACACCACCATTTACTGTCTTAGCAGGATGGTTGTGTAATTCCAATCATTTTTTTAATGATGACAGCTCTTCACATGCTTGCATCGTTAGTAGTGTTGTCATGCATCATACAGAACTTCGAATCTCTCTGATACTTGTGCTAAGAGCAAGTGCCAGTGTGAAATCTCACAGGGAGTAGGTTTTCAAGCGTTTAACTTGTTAGAAAGACCAACAGCTGAATGTAGCCAAAAAGTTAAATTTTTATGCTATTGATATAATAAGAATTAGCTTTACTGAAAGCAAGGTCATAAAAATTTATTAATTACAGCCAGGCACGTATCCAGGGGAAGGCCCATGCGGCCGCCCCCCCCCCCGAAATCTTCCATTTTTCTGGGGTCTCCTTTCCGCCCTACCTTTCATACAGCATTTTGTCATGGGCGGCCCCCCCCCCCGAACCAAAATCCTGGCTACGTGCCTGATTACAGCAATACAACTGGCCATTAACTATTGGCTCTTTTCTAAATCTTCTTGCTTTACATCACAAATTTGTTATCATATGCTTTAGTAAAAAAAAATTCATAATTGAGAGATTCAGCAAAAACATTCCAATCTACTGGGGCTTATTCATTGGCCCAAGGCACGCTAATGAATAGTGGTTGAAAGGGATTCTTTGAAGTTAGTCATTGTCACTTCTGAAGTAGAAAACAGGAAACCGTTTTCTCGTATGTTCCATAGGTTTTTGTTAAAGAAAAGAATAATAATGAAGTTTGAGCTACCTCTCAACTGTTACACAGCCTTCCGAGTCACGTGCACAGTGACCTAATTGGGGGATGCAGAAACTTCTGGTAGTGGTGGATTGTACGGTAGAGTGGTCTCTAGTGCTATCGGTGATCCCTCATCACTGCTCTGCGTTAAGCAATGTGCGACATGGATGCAGAACCTCAGTGAAGTACAGCACGAGGTTCTCACATTTGACGAGTCGATTGTACTGTGGCCTTACACAGACACGCCTTTGAAGCACCAGTGCAGACAGTGGAGTTTCTCTTGGGGTCAGGGCTTACGGGCACTCAACGGAGCCGCATGCACTGCCAAGGCACCGTGCTTCTAGAGATTTAGGCCTTTACAGACAAGTATGGCACTTGGAAGAGCTGGGCACTTCCTCTTCCTCCGATGCTGATGATTAACATTGCGACTCGTACTTGAGTCATTGGAATAAAGTTTGATCATGGGTTGGGTGGCGCACATCGCCAGACCCATGATAAGCACCGTTCGAGCGGATTAGGCTTTGCGATGCGCAACACTGCTCTGTTGAGTGAGTCCCCGTAAGCACAGTAAGCTCTCATACCGGAGGTTTATGCCGCGAATCGGGGGACTTTTCAGGTTGCTGTTCGGACAAAGTGGCACACTGCACCCAGTGACCATCGCTGATGCTCATGCACATGGTCAAACTCGCGTCGTACAACTAGGCGGAGGAGAGCAGACAGCCGCTTCTCTTTCTCATCCGAAACGAGAACCGAGCCGAGAGGATGGTTTTGTCGACGTTGGGTAGACGGCATAGCTAAAATATCTACATATAATGATGATATAAAGCTTTTTACGGAGTAAATTGTATTGAAACAATATAATTTATGAAAGGAAACATGATATTGAGCAGATAATTGCATAACTTGGACAATTATAAAGTGTAACCCGTTACTTCACCAATGGTTGCCATAGCGGCTTCAGATTTGGAAATGTTCCGCGTTTTTGCTGTGTGATCGCACAGCTCATTTGCGGTATTTCAGAGGTAGGCGATGCTTTTTATATCGTTGCTGACAGGATAAACAATATAAGAGCTGACAAGATAAACAATATAAGAATGGCAAGATGCCAATTCTTTCAATGTTAAAATTGTTGCACAGTCCCTTTAAGTCACTTCTTATTTCTGTTATCTTTTGTTGTGCAAGATGCCATGTGTACTGGTCAAATCACTGATTAAGATTTTGTTATATTCCAGGTGCACTTGCAGCATACATCAAGGCACACCCGTCACCAGTTGTGTCTCCATCAATGAGACTTTCCCAGTTCAACGCTCATGTCAGAAGCCTTTTGATAGACGAGAATAGGAAGAGACCTTAAGTGGCGCATTGATGCTAAGTGAACTCTCCTCAAAAAGACACTCTATGCACCACCATCCCTCATACTTACTATCAGTGTAGCAGGACAAAATGATCTATGGTTCAATTTGGTAAATGCATAAATAGGCTATGGTTCAATTCGGCAAATGCGTAAATAGGCTGATTCAAACATAGATGTGTCTCCATAGCTTCATAGGACACTTATTTCATTAGCATTGTAACATCAGAAAGCAAGCACATACGTTAGAACATATTTGCCACGGTTCTCTTGAGTGCAAGATTTCAGCGTCATTTTAGAGTTGCTTTTCATTAACTTCTTTCATGGAGGAAGTGCTACTAATATGGTGGTGAGTAGGATGTTTCTCATATCTGGCAAGACGCCCTGTCATTTACCTATGAGCCTTTTTAATATATTTTAATATGTCTGAATAATCTCTAAAGCTTTCTAAATACACATTATTTGGCCTAGCAAAAAGATGTGCTAGTCGATTTGTAATTTGTGCTATTTTAAAGGGACACTGACAGGGCATTTATGCTCGCCGAGGTTTTTAGTCGTACATGACATATGAGAGCCCAACTACCCAGAACAGAATTTGCGGCTCGAAATTCGGCTTCTTTCCGCCCGAAAACCGCCGATCAAGAACTGGCCGGTTTGAGTCGCGCTTACTCTCTTTTCCGTGGTCACGGGCCGTTTTCTAAGGTATCGATGCGACCACCAAATTTAATCAAAGTCGTGGGCCAGTGAAGGCACACACTCAATATTAAAAATAGAAAAAGTATGAAACCCATTTTTTGTGGCTTCTAAAAAGCTGCAATAACGTTGATTGAAAAAAAAGGTGCACAGACAACCGGAAGCATTCTGTGCGTTCACTGCATAATTCTCAACATGGCGTCGTTTCGCGTATCGTGGGACTAGCACTAGCGGATGGCAGCGGACGACGTGGCAGCGGACGACGGGCGTTGGACCTCTACTTCAGAACTGTCGTTCACGGTACCGGCGAATTCTGTCTTCCTTCGAAAGAGAAATTTTGGACCGATCAAAAGAACTGATATTCATCCCGTACGACACACCCGACCAGCAAGCCGATTGCACGAAGACGTCGCCGAGCCGTCGTCCCTTCTCGTGGCTGAAGACATCGCTCGCTCAAACGTCAAGCACGAAGTGCGTACTTCGAGTTGAATACGCACGCGTACGGTTACTTTACGAGGTGCGAATGTGGCCTATGCGTGGTGCTGCTCGACTTCAAGCCGGGAGTGCATGTATTGAAGGGAAACCGGCAGCAAACTTCCGACATACAGTCTACCCGCTGCATAACTCCGCATGATAGAGTTCCTTCAGTAGCTCAGTGGAAAGACGTCCGCTTCACACGCAGAGGGCACGGGTTCGATCCCTGATGTGGGTGTACCTTTTTTTTTTTTTGTCAGGCATTTTGCGATGTTTACATTTCTTTTTCTTACAATTATCACTGAAAAAAACAACAATTGTTGTGGACGATACGTCGCTGAACTAAATGGTATGGATTCCATTTTTGACACCTGCGAACTCAATGTATATCACTTTCCACAAAATGCAAGGAGCATATGAATCGGGTAGCGTCCGCTTTCCGAGCTTCGCGTAACTGTTCTACAGGAATTGCAGCCAGCCATTGATCCCGACCCGTTGATCTTTCGGAAATTTGTGCACTCTGCCGCACAATGCCACTTTCAGATGCAGGACATGTGAGGCAACTCTTCATGCAACATCTTGGGAGTATTCTTTTCGGAGCTGATCACGGGAATTCACCACGGCACTCGGGCACTCACTACTAATTGCCAACACTTAAATGTACAAAACAAGTCATCTTGAAGTACAGAACAGCGAGCGGAACAAACATAACTGCAAAGGAAGCGCTCGGCGAACGAACGCATTTCGTCTGCTACGTGCAGAAAGAGGAGAAAAAAAAAAAAAAAAACCCGCACGGTCGGGTGTAGCCACGTGACTTCCGCCACTCACTTTATCCTCTCCACTTCTCCGTTTCGGTTTCGGTTTCGCGCAGTTGCGTTTTATGGCTTTATTAAAAAAATACGTGACTCTGTAGCAAAATATTAATTGGGTAGTATTCCGACACCATAATAAATCGCCTGACAAAAAAGGAAAAAAATTTTTTGAGGGGTGTCAGTGTTTTTTTAAGGCAGGAAGTCCTTCTTTATATGTATATATATATATATATATATATATATATATATATATATATATATATATATATATATATATATATATATGAATATATTTCTTTTAACTGACAAGATTTCTTTGTGTATATTATGATCCTAGTCATTTTACCTTCTGAAAATAAAAATAAAAGAAATGCGAAATATGTCCATTTACCAACATGGAAATTTTTTTGTTTACGTCATACGTTGGGAGACTCAGCAGCAAGAACGTCCTCTCAAGGTAGGATTCTGCAAGATGCATCTGAAGTCATCCGTGGCTGCAAAAGGAGGACGTAGGACACAGCTAGCCAACATGGGGGTTGGAAACGTTTCATACTGGTCCGCTGAAAAACCAGCTGGCCATTATAAATCGTACCATAATCCTGTACGATGGTATGGCACCTTCACCAAAGTTGTTCTAGTATGAAACATGTATGCTCATATGGTGCCCTTGCTACCACCATTCTGATAATGGACCAGTATGCTGATATGCTGGTTTCACTAGTATGGGATGTTCCATAATCCTATATGCTAGTATGGGGTGTGATCTCTTATGATTCTAGTATCAAGATTTTTCCAATAGGGTTGGGTAAAACAGGGTTGCCAAACGAAAGTCTCAAAAGATCACGCGTGATCGCAGAGAAACCGCCAACCGCCTCTCGGTGTGTCTGAACGGGGTCGCTCCCGAACCGCATCCGCAACCGCTTCGCGAACGCGGATCCGCTTCCAGTGTATTTGCGCCATTATAATAATAATAATAGTACCTTTATTTTTTCCAACAAAAACAATGTTGAAAAGGTGACACGAGGAAAAAGCTGTAAAAACAGCTTGACGAGCCCCGAGCCACCTAAACCAGCAGTTGCGATGCAGGCACCAAAAGAAATTATACAGAAATAAAACATGACATGTGTACTACATGTTTGAGAAACATTACAAAAAAAGAACTAACACTATACAAGATAAGTAGCATATGGATACAATTTGCACGAATAGTGAAAACATACACAGAACGTTAATGCATCACTGAAATAAACGCGAAAGAAAACATCGATTCAAGAGATTTTAGCGCTTATTGCGGACAATTAGGCTCGAAATAAACATTTGAAAGAAACATTTCCCGTAAGATGCTCACCGATATATTGCTAAGCTCAATGCCCTGTCTACTAAGCTGGTTAAGGGTAGTCGGCAAAGTATATTTCAAACTTTGGTGGCCGTAGTTTGTTCTAAAAAGGTACTTCCAAGGTTCTTTAATTCGTGTTGGGTATCTATAAATTTTGTCTGTTAGCTTCGCTAGGTTTTTAAGGGAATATTGGGATAAACTTGTTTCTATTTTATACCTTGCACATAAACGATATTTATATAAATCAAAAATTTTCATCACACCAATTTTACTAAAAAGATCGTCGGTTGGATGTTCTAGTGGCACATTAGAGATACTTCTTAATATCTTTTTTGTAACATAAAGATTTTGTGGAGGTTGGTATAGGTAGTAGTGCCCCATATGAGTTGACCATAATTTAAATGTGAAAAAATAATGAATTATATAATATTAACTTTGTTCTAAGTGGTAAAATGTGTTTATGGCGATATAAAATACCGACGATGCTAGATAATTTTGATATGATATGATTAATATGGTCGTCCCATGACAAGTATTCTTGAAAAATAACGCCCAAAGTTTTAAACATGGGAACAATTTCTATTTGAAAAGAATTTATAAAAATATCCTTGGTAATATTAATATGCTTATTCTTAGGTCGGAATATAACTGCCTTTGTCTTAACGGCGTTTATTTTTAATGCATTATGTCTACTCCATCTATTACGCTTTTCTAGTGTTTCGTTCGTGTTATCAATAAGCTCCGACGCATCATCACCATCAAACAATAAGCTTGCATCATCTGCATACATAAAAAATTGAGTTGAGTGACTAATATTTACGATATCATTTATATATATATTGAATAAGAATGGCCCGAGAATGCTTCCCTGGGGAACCCCCGATTCAATCGGTTTTATTTCAGATGAGTGGCCGTTTATATGAACATACTGTCTGCGCGAAGATAAATATGAACGTAAAAGTTTTGATACATGACCACGAAATCCATACATATCTAACTTCTTTAGTAGCAAATTATGATCTAGGTAGTCGAACGCTTTAGTAAAGTCTACAAATAAGCCAAGAGTGAGTTTCCTTTTTTCAAAATTTCTAAGTATATGTTCTTTTTGCGCAAGGAGAGCCAGTTCTGTAGATCGATGTTTTCGAAAACCAAACTGCGACGAACTAATTATAAGTCATGATTATCAGCAAATGTTGTCATTCGAAGTAGTATTACTTTTTCTAAACCCCTAGAGAAAACAGAAAGAATTGAAACAGGTCGATAATTGCCCAGTTCGTTTTTATTTCCTTTTTTATATAAAACTGTTACCTTCGCTAGTTGCATTTGGCAAGGAAACACACCGTTTATGAAACAGAGATTGAATATGTGTGCTAAGGGAAGAGAAATAAGATCAATTACGTATTTAACTGGTTTGATCTGCAATCCATCCGAATCGCAACTTTGGCTATTCTTTAGTACATTAAAGACAGATATTACCTCTGAAGCCGTAACAGGCATAAGAAACATGGATTGATTATTTCGAGCATTGATATATTTGCAAGCATCTGACTCTGGACGTTCTTTAACTAGACTTACATAATAGTCATTAAACGCATTTGATAATGCTTGTCCTGACAGCTCTTGACCATTTTGGCTGATCTTTAAAACTTGTTTCGTGGCGCACGAACGACCCAATACAGAGTTTAGTTTTTTCCACACAACGTCGACTCTGTTATTACAAAAAAGAAAAAAGTCACAAAAATAATTTTTTTTGCATTTTGGAGTTCTTTGTTTAACTGGTTTCGATAACGTTTAAATACTGTTAGTTGTTCGATTGATTTTGTTTTTACAAATTTTTGATATAACGCATTTTTAGTACGAATTTTTGTGAGCAATTGTTTTGTAATCCATGGTTTACGACTTTTTCTATGAGTGCTTAATTTTTTGTACGGAAAGCACCTTTCATATAGTTTTTTTAAATTTGTTCAAGAACAAATCATATGCTTTATCTGCGTTCGTTTCATGAAGGACATCGTCCCAATCCAGACAAGATAGTTTCTGTCTAAATTCGTTCATGTTATCAGGCGTTATATTCTGAATTTTACGGAGTCAATCGACCATTTGCTATATTACCCAAGCATCAAGGAGAATGTAGGGATCGGTGTTTCATGCGCCACACGCGCACACCTTCCCCGTATAAAAGAATCGAAGTAAACAACCAAAATCAAGCGTTGACGAACGCTTGAAAAGTTACTGCTGCTGAGGCCAGCACGTTCTGTGCGTGGAACACCAATCCCTGCATTCTGCTTGATGCTTGGGTTAGGGTGCCCTAGCTTGGGTAGTATAGCGATAGGTTTATTGCCAGAGCGCGGTCTCGCACCGACCGGCGTCTCGTGAAGGGAACTTTGGATTGTTGAGCTCACGAGACAACCTTCGTGAAAGCTGTGTGTGCGTGCGTGCGTGCGTGTGCGTGCGCGCGCGTGTGTGTGTGTGTGTGTGTGTGTACGCACGCGCGCACGCGCGCGCTTGTGGAATGGAATTTTTTGTGACTCATCAGCAACACGAGCCACCACATATTGAGACCCGCCTTGATGTTTCCTCCTGCCCGGCATTTGGTAGCGGGGCCGAACTGGGAACCTTAGAAGGACCCCTCAGATACAACAGTGGTTACTCATTCGACAGGCTCTAAGCAGATCAGCGTGCGACGCTCATCTCCCTACTAAAACTGTGATTTACGATCGAGATGCGCCCCTTTTTGAACTAGACTTTCTGCACAAAAGGGTGGGCCATAGTCCGGCACAGCGGACGGCGGGGTAATGACACTGCTCGTCAAGAATTCAAGATAAGTTATTTTGCATTAAAAGTCCCAGTAAAATACACCACGTCGTTTGCTTCGCGAAAAGTGGCATATATGTTTTTAAATCTAATTTTTAACACAAGCGAAAATCGAAGCCGAAAGTTCGGCTCAGTCCGGCAACATTGGCTTCGGGCCGCCAAGAACATGGCCATCACGTGGTACTAGTTGTCAAGTGATCCTCTATGCAAGAATGGGCGGGATTGGGGTGGGCATGCGCCGCGAGTGTCGTCTACACAACTGGGGCATATGTCTTCGCACGTAGTGTCCGTAGTGTGGACGAAACTCCGAGAGACATAATCACAAACGGTGAGACGACGACGGCGGCTGTGACGTGGGAGACTGCGGTAACGGCAGAATGACGGCGGGTTGGCCGTACGGCTCCCAAGAGGCGCGCTGCGCAGGCGCGTTACGCCAATCACGTGGACACCACTGAGCGCCGAGAGGAAACGTTGCTGACGTTATCTGCTACGCTCGCACGGAGAAGTAAAAACAAGCGAAGGGGGGCAATGGCGATAACGTTTTGCTCAATGTTGGCTACGCCCACGCCGTAGCCTTGACTGCGCTTTTGGTTGCGCTTCAATTCGCCCGCTCGAGTCAGCCGATTTCGGCAACTTGGCGAGGTACAAAGTTTGCCGGACCGTTTAAGAAACATTTAGACAGAACTGCCTCATAATATTTGACGTGTGGTCTTTCTAGGCGATACTGAAGAGGACTGCGCTGTTTTTTTCAAAACCAAAAATGAAGCGGAGTTGCCCTTAAGGGGTTATGACACGAAAATTAAACAGATAAATTATTCTTGAAATGGAATGCCTATAGGCTACTTAGTATATCCACCAAGTTACGTGATGAGATTTTCAGAGCTCTGGTAATTGCAATATTCAATTTACGGATTTTTATAATTTTCATCTGGCGACCAGGCAACACTGCCAAAGTTAGTCACACCATGGTGTCCATAAACCACGTGACCATGAACGCTCTCTCATTTTAGGCACCCCCATGTTCGCCCAAGCTCTCCTCGCCGCGGTACGATCAAAACCGCTCACGCAACTCGGTAACCCGAACGCTATTCTCGCTCTCGCCCCCGGCCTGTTGACCTTCCACCCTACATGCGCCTGCGAGATATTCCCGGACGACGGTGACCACGGTGAGTTCGTCCGTAACTCGTCGTCGCTGGAGCTGGACGCCAGCGGATCGCAGTCAAAATGAACAGCTTCCAACATCTCTTGATAGCAATCACTCTCATCGCTGCTGCGATCAATGTCGAACACTTTGACAAGGCGAACGATGCCGTAGACGTAACCGTCACGGACCGCATGCTCGAAACGAGGAAGCTGAAGCTCAAGACGCCAAGAGAGCCAAGTCCATGAGTGCGTGCAAGGAGACACAGAGCTGGAGGCTGGCTACGTAGCCAACCTCCAGCTCCGCCCGGATCTGCCCCTCCGAGGTACCCGCATATAAATCGATCTATCCACGAAATTATCGCGCCATTTTCAAAACAAATTGAGCAGGATTATAGGAACATACAATGTGTCCTAGCAGTATAGTTACCTCATATTTTATTTTTAGCGTGTCATAACCCCTTTAAGGAGCTGTGCAACGATTTTAACGTTGAAAGAATTGGCGTTTTCTACTTTTGACATTGTTCACCTTGTCACAAAGGACAGAAAACACACCTCCTTCCTTCGAAATGTTGCGATTCCGCCGCGTAATCGCGAGGCAAAAATAAGAATATTCCTCGACCTGCAGCCGCGAGCGGCGGCCATGAGAAACACGCGGCATGACGTCAATGGGGAGTCTTGTAGAAAGATAGCAAGTTGTGCGAATACCTGCTCGATAAAAGGTAACTTTTCTATAAATCTTGTCGTTCCAACATAAATATAAATGCGTCAAAAACCTGGTATCATCGACAAAACTTTTATTATACGGAGTTTCAGTGGCGCCATCTATCCTAGGTCCACAAAACCGTCAGCAGCGGAACAGCCGCCAGAAGCCGGAGGGGGAGGGGGACAGGGCCGGACGGGTATGGCCGGACCCGGATGAGACTTTCCTCCTTTCACCATATTGTTCGCGCTGCGCCCGCCAGCACGTGGTCACGCGGTCGCGAGCGGATGAGTTCTCGCTGCTCACTGATGGCTCTAAAGAGAGAGCTTCACCAGAACCCCGCGCCTTCCCCATTGACGTCACAGCGCACGTGACTCGGAAGTTAGTGAAGGAGTTGAGAGGCGCCGAAAACCTCAATCTTTGTCCATTTTTAAAATAAAAACTAGGACATGCAGACAAAAGCGGTTTTTGTTCTTTACTTCAGAAAGGTCGAGACACCAACTCCCACATTAGTTAAGCAAAGCACTGAAACTGTTGCACAGCTCCTTTAAGTCGCTATTCCCATAGCAGACGAAGCAGCGTCGTCTGCTAAGGAGCGGTGGCTTAGGTTGGCTGACGAGCAGTGTCGCCACGCCGCCGTCCCCGAGTGGCTTGCTCGGCAAGAACAGAATGGCGAACGCCCGTACGCTTGTGCGTCTGCTGGCCACCACCAGGGGCCAGAGAAATACGAAGGACAAAAACAACAGAAACTTCCTCAGAACAACTTGTGCTAGAAAAAGGAACGCGAGAAGGCGCGGCAAAGGGCGGCTGATTCTGTCCGGTCAGTAGGGAGAGGAAAACGAACAGATAACGGGGCGGCCAAGAAGTCCCTACGGACTGCCGGGAGCACAGAGTTTGTGTGGCGCACAGTGCATGCAAGCTGTGGCTCTGGCTGGCCGGATCGCTTTCCTATTCGGATGTAGGAGCCAAGGGGAGTGCCCTCCATAGAACCGTCGAGCAGCCGACACAGTAGACCAACCCGAGCCACAGTCTGGCCTTGTACGGGGGTGCAGGAGCACGCCGGCTCAGCTTGCGAAAATAGAGAGTCGGGGTGGGTCCGACGCTGCGCCGCCACTTTCGCAAGTCAACGGCAACGAGAATGTGCTTGTTCATTGTCAGCCAGTCAGTCAAAACGAAGCGCCAACCCAGATGGGCGTCTTGATAAAGTTTTATATATCAAGGGGCTTCCAAGTCTATTCTGTGCTACTAACAAATTAACTGGGCCCGAGTTATAACAATGAACGCTTACTACACCTCTTGCATTCAATTCCTGCTTCGCAACAGCTTAGGTGTACCTTCAACTTGTTTCTTCAACAATAAACAGAAGGCCGCCATTAGGATGGCACATGTAGCCATTTTCAAATGATGATGATAGTGATCAAAGTGGCCAGACCGAATTTCAGAAAGGTCTCTATTGGAGCGCCTGACAGGGAGTAGGCTTAAAGGGAAGTAGAACGACTGTTGGTGAGGGGCATATGCTTTTGTGCTGGCCTATCGCGAGAATGTTGATTCTAGCCCAGCAGCCAATCTGGTCAAGGAAGTAGTGGTGCAAAACTATTGATAGTACTATCGATAGTATCGATAGCCGCCAGAAATCTGACTATTGATAATAACAAACTATCGATAGTACTATCGATAGTCGTTTGTCTAAAAGCTGTGGATAGTACTATCGATAGTCGACGATCGTACACCTATCGATGGTACTGTCGACGATTTACTAGCGATAGTTAGGCGACACTGGTAGTTTGCGTCGCTCCTCTTCTTTTTTATCGCTTTATTTTTATTTTTTTCAAATGGGACATCAACCAGCCCAGGCACTTACCATCCCAACTTTGGTTCAGCTTTCAGTGATGACAAAGACGGGAGTTTTGCCGGGGAGCTTAGAGAGGGAGGCGAGCGGCAGTGCGGCAACTGTGCTCGCAACTCAAGAAGGTAGGGTGAGGGTAAGACGGGCCGGGGAGGAGGAAGCAGAGGGAAATGCTGTAGAAGTGATGGGGAAACCTCCTTCTCTCTTTAGCCTTCCGTCTGATTCCGCCTCCCCGGCCCGTCTTACCCTCGCCCTACCTTCTTGAGTTGTAACGGACTATAGTGATGCAAACCTATCGATAGCACTATTGATAGTATCGATTCTCGCGAGAAATCTGACTATCGATAGGAAAAACGATCGATAGTCGACTATCGAAAAACTATCGATAGTATTATCGATAGTCGACTATAGATCGATAGTTCTGAGACACTATCGATAGTTTTGGAAAAACTATCGATAGTATCGATAGTCAATTTATTGATAGTTTTGCATCACTACAAGGAAGTCCTGGACGCCTGACACAGAAAATGGCGACATTACTGGGAGCAGAATGGTAGTGTCGTCTGCGTATTGGACAAGCAGACATTCGCTATATGTAGACATGTCATTGACGGATAATAGGAAGAGAGTGGGCCCAAAACTTAGCCCTCGGGTATCCCAGGGGGACAGTAAAATGGTCAGAGACCTCGCCATGAAACAACACCCGGTGGGCACGGCCAGTTAGAAAGTGGCTCAACCAAAACAATAGGGAGCCACACACCCCATGCTGTGCAATTTTCTGGAAGAATATGGAGTGGTCCAAAGTATCGAAAGCATTTTACAGATCCAGTTGGATCAAGTCTGTCGGCGTACGGTTGTCCAGATTGTTACTCACACAGTGTGAAACAGTAGCAGGGCAGTCTCGCAGCTTTGATAAGGTATAAATTCATGCTAGGAAGCAGAAAAAACATAATAAATGTCCTGGATTCTCAGGAGGTGCTGATTAACTACACGATGAAATGTTCGGCAATGGAGAGAAATGATTGAAATTGGCTTGTAGCTGGAGGGATCGTTAAACGGCTTTCCATTGTTCTTTTGCACTGGGATCACAAAGTCCTTCTTCCAGGGGGCTGGGACGTAAGCATTATCCACGAAAGACTGAAAGAGATGAAGCACGGGGAAAGAAACGCAGGGGTACAATGCCTTGAGGAGGGTAAGGGAAAGGGGGTCATGCCCAGTGGAGTTACAGTTCTCGATGAGATGTAAAGGTCCCCTCAAAGTAAACCGGAGCGCCGCAGCGGCGACCGGATTTTAGACCGGATTGCATCGCTGCGCGACCTAGCAGCGCCGGCTGGAACTGATAGGTGCCGTCTGCGCGTGCCATTAGTGGTGTCCTCCTTCTTTCTTGTTTAATCCTCGCATCCAGGCACGCAGCCAGGATTTTGTTTCGGGGAGGAGGGGGGGGGGGGGGCTTCCCATGACAAAATGCTGTATGAGGGGGAGGAAGGAGAGGAGGCCCCAGCAAAATAAAACATTTCGGGGGGGGGGGGGGGGCGGACTCCCCCGCCCCTTCCCCTGGCTACGTGCCTGCTCGCATTATCGGTGTCTCAAGCTGCCAAATGCTGTTCCGATAAATACCGCTTGTTGTTTGGCTCTGCACGGGGAGATAAAGCTGTGGGCAAGTGGGAGAGAAGGACGAGTGTTGTCGATGAGCACCGCCTTTGTGCTGTCAGGCGAAAGCAACCTTCGCTTGCCAGCTCACTCACGCTGCGAGCAATTTCAAAACGATAGCGGTTCGTGATGACAAGAAAGTAACAAGATAATTCTATCTTCCATTTTGATGCAGTCGATAATTAGTTCACCTTGTGTTTTTCCTGCGCTGTGTGCCCGTCTGCACATCTTTATATTTGAAAAAGTTCACGCAGAATTCTGCATGAATTCATGCCGTGTCATAACATGCTCGACAGGGTTCCATCGAGAGTCCCGCCTCGCACGAACTTGACTCTACACAACTACGACGCAGTCGCAGAAGTCACAGAAACTATAGCGCCGTGACTTCGACCAAGTCGTCGTGTTCAAACAGTAAAGTGCGAAACACATAGACGACAGAAGTGTCCAGTCGGACGTCTGACGCGACAGTTCGAACGCCACCCACTCAAACATCGAACCTATTAACTGCACGAAGATCGCGCTTATCGTTTTAGAAGCCCATTCCCAATCGGCCGTAGTAAAATGCAACCACATGCTTTTATTTCCCCCCCCCCAAAAAAAAAATATGCGAGACTGCTTCTTGTATACCTTCCGGTTTTCGCACGGTCTCGTTGCACATGCGTTTCCCGCTTTGTGTGTGCACATTCCCTGGAGAATACTGAGTGCTGGAACAAACAAACTGGTGTGTGTCTAGCCAGATAAGATGCGAAGTCACAGCTTGGTGACATTAGTGGTAGGACATCTTGTAGACGCCGGCCGTATAAAAAAAGGATCCCTGAAGTGTTAGACTTTATGAAAGGGGCAAAATGTCTTCACCACAGTAAATCGTTCAAAACAACACATGGTATGCATTTTATTTACAGAGAAGAACAATTAGGACATTTTTACAAGTATGCTACGTCAGATTAACAACCAAAAGTTAATGCCACGTCTATTTAATTACGGTTTATCCTAATCGAGAGTTGTAAATCAAAAATATTTAGTATTAAGGAACGCACTGCAAGTATTCAAACAAAAGCAAGGCAGTTACTCCGGTTTCCGGGAAAGACCAAAGTTTTTAATGTGCAAACAGAGAAGCATTTGTGATTTTGAAGCTTCTAGTCACCGGTCTGGACGCAATGTTTTTTTGTAGCCGTGGTCGGTTTATACAAAGCATTGTTTCTTGTTTGCCATAGTCCTTGAAACCGTCACAGCTGTTGGGAGACGAGAGTGCAAGACACATTACAACCTCCACGTTTAAGCCGCAATAATAATATTAAAAATTCCGGAAAATGCAGAATACTTGTTTGTTCCATGATTAATAGTGAGTAACGGCTCCTCCAAGCGGACTGCTTCTTACATACAGCCGGTTAAAGATTCCAAAAGGGCTTCGACATAGCCAACTCTCTGACTAAGGCGTTCCCACTCGCCTCTGATAACCATCCAAAGATCATCTGCGCCAGCCGTCCTCAAGTTCATCCTCTCAAGCCTTGACTTCAGTGTTACCCAAACGTCCTCTATTATATTAAAATCTGCTCCTTTAGGGGCCCAATCCAGGACGTGCATACCTATAGATAAAACAGCCACCCTGAAAAGGCCGATCTAGTGCGTAGGTGTTGTCCAGCAGGTCACAGTAGGATGCCGAGTTGAAGGATGGCGGGTCATTAGTGGTCCGGGTCCCGCAGGGCTCACCGCACCCCACACGGTCACGGAGCAGCGTCCACTGCTGAGGACGTTGGAAACGTACTCAGGCCGAATTTATAGAGCGCAGCTCTTAGACGCCCGTATCCGGGTCGAGCGGCGTCGGCGTCACAGTAACCGCGTGCTGCATTATGGGTAAATTTCCCCGCCAAATTTAGCGGACAATTTCCCTGCTAAATTTAGCGAAGATTTTCCGGTAAATGGGAGGGGAGCAGGAGGGGAGGGTACGGAGGGGCATACCCCTCCGCTCCGTACCCTCCCCTCTTCTTCCTCAAGAGCTACGCTCTATTTCAGCATTACAGAGAATTGTAAAGGTCTTTCATTTTTATAATTTAATTTTTTATTTAGCGTTGACGTAAAATGCTTGCCATAGAGAGCAGGCTCAAATGCAGACAAAACCAAATAAACAATAAATATTTGTTTTGTAAATTAAAGCATTATGACCGCCGAATAGATTAAAAGTGCGAGATCACAAAGTTGAATTTAACGTTAGAAGCGGGTCGAACTATCAATCGGACGATGTCAGAATTAATTCGCTTAGTTATTTGCTATCAGATAAATTTGTAGTGTCTCCAAAATACCTCGTGTTGTATGGCCTCCGAACTCGGCGCAGCTGGTCCCACCCTCGAGCTGAACGTAGACTGATCCGTGAAGATAACATCACCCCACTCGCTGAGGGTCCAGTCTTCGTGCGCTACGAGCAAAGTCTAGTCGCTGCCGCCGTTGTCTATCGGTGAGGTAAAAGTTTCTGGAGCAGCCACGCAACCTTGAAGTCCAGCCTCTCGCAATCGTCTCCGAATCGTTGCGATGCTAACATACGGGTCCAGAGCGTCCCGAAGTTCTTGAGCGCTCTGGAAGGGATCCGCTCCTACTGCCGCAGTGATCAGCTGGTCGACCTTCTCTGACGTGCATCGATATCGGCCGTGGCGCGCAGCGTCTCGTGGTCGGCCGCCCTCGTCCCTACATGCCTGAATTATCCTATTTACGGCTATCATATGCCACATATATTTCGTTGCGAGACTCCTTGAAAAGACAGATGAAGAATATATCGGCTGACTTCCATTGGCACTCTCGCCGGCATTTTCCGTGAGTGGTGTGCCCAATCTTTGAGCAGGGCGTAAATCCTTCCAACACTTATCGCGTGGCGAGAGTTGTCGTGTCACTGTACTGGGCGTCGAGGCGCGCCGACGATATTAGAGAGTTTTAGAATAGCGTAAAGACCCTTGCGTCAGCACTACGTACAACGCACGCTAGCTGTCGACGTAACGTTACGGAGCGCGTTGAACGCGCACTTTTAGTATAGCGGAAGGCAAACGCATACGTAACGATACGTAAAGACTTGCAGCGCCATCTAGATGTGCTCCTACGAACTGCCTCAAACAATCCAAGGCGGGTATTCGGTAAAGCCAATTTAACACTGCGAATCTCTTCGCTTTGCTACGAAGTGCGTGAATCTTTTTCCAGTTGCCTGTTGTGAACGTGTTTTGTCTTTTCTCTTTTAGGGCGGTAGCGACCAGCAGTTCGATCTATGGTTCGCTCCAGTGTGTTGTGAGATCCCTACAATCTTTTGTTGGCCTCGACATTTGCTTGGAAGTATGCGAAGCAATAGGTCGCACCGCTCGTGTACCGGCCGTACGGTGAACACCTTTCTGGGTTCGACGGCATCGTCAACATTCTTGGCTACCAACAACCATCTTTGTGGGCGCTCGGAAAGGGTTCTTCGCGTTGATTTCTTTGAGAAGGTTGTGGGTCTGCTTGTCAATACCGCCCGATCAGGCCGAGTTCCACTCGCTCCGAGGAAGTCACACGGGAAGCGCTACCATTAAGAAAATGTTTTATCTGTAACTTCAGAGTCCGATGAAGAGGGGGCGAAGGCTGTCTAGTGGTCCGGGTCTTCTGTAGGAGGCTTTTGCTCGGCATCCGCTCTTTTCGTCTGTCTCCAGCTCCGAACTCCGCGTGTCCTCGCCCGCCACGAGCCTCGCCCTTTTTCTCTTCTTTCTCTTTCTTCCACAAGGTTGAGGTCATCTTCAATGGTGAAGCGAACCCGCACAACGCGCGTTGCACTTCCACTGGTTTGCCTCACCGCCGCCATTTTCCAAACTGGAGTAGTCTCGCGCTTTCCGTGCACGACGAGAGCAACGAGAATGGTACGCAGGGGACCGCTACGTACGCTCGCAAAAAGCGATAGCGAGCGTACGTACGCATAGCTCGCCGCAGTACGTACGTATGGCTCATGCGCAGTATGGAGGACGCAGCGTTAACGCTAACGTAGGGAGCTTACGTCTTGCTGCTATACCTATTACTAAAACTCTCTATTTATCCGAAGTGCTAATGTGCATACTCGAATCATGATATATATGTAGGGTTCATTTCTTTCGGGCTTTTTAAATAAACAAATAAGATTATAATATGCTATAATTAAACATATTTATAATATTCATTTATAAAATATATAATATAATGATAGAATAAATGATAGAATATTAAATAAATAAGAATAATAAATAAATAAAGATAATGACTGAATAAATAGAAACAATTCTTTATCGATTTCTTTTGGTGTCCCCCAAACACTCGCTTCATTGTATACCTTCTTAAATTTGCGTAAACTCGGACATAGATTCGCTCCAGAATGGGTCAGAAGGTGAAAATACCCTTCATATGTCATAGACTTGATTGACGTAATGTTCAAGTAAAAAAATAATTTTATGGATTTTCCTTTAAAAAAAACACCTGAAAAGAAAATATTAAATTACACAGTCTCGTTGAAGACACGCGTGTCAAAAATTACTGAAAATTTTTTAGCGTCTGACAAAGATTATTGAAAACCTGGAACGATCCATGACTTCGGGTCATTCGGAATGACAGTCTCGGTCGCGAAGTCGAACTTGGACCGATCTACCTCTCACGCGCCCGAAATGCCGAGAGAGAACATCTAGTGTAAAGGAGGTGACTGCCGACTAAATCGCGTCTCGCGCCGTCAATATTGCTCTAAATTATTTTTTTTCGCTTAAAATTGATTTTTTTGACACGCGTGTCCCAACCAGATTGTTAAAGAAACAAACATTTTGTTTCTTTTCAGAGACCCTTTAATAAATAGGACACGATGAAAACGGAATTCGATTGGTTTCGGGAAAATCCCCATTCCTCCTCGATTACGGGCCTGAGAAAGAGCCCCTGATTTTTTGCTCCCCAATTTCTGAAAGACAAGTAAGACCAGAAAAAAAAAGCCTATTCATACCCGGTAAATAAGAATGGCAGCTAGCAGAAGGATTTTACTGCAAAGGTCAATATCGTGCAGAAATGTCTAAGGTATGACTCAGCAATTTATGCACTATGTGCTTCTCTTCCAGCAGGAATCATTTGGAGCGTCCGGTTCGGATGACGCTGCCAATTAAATAGCGCTAATTCGAAGAATCATACAACTTAATTCATAGGTGACAGCAACGCGTTCGCATCTACTGCGCATACGCAGACGAGGGGTCAACGACCGATATGGTATCGTCGTCGAATGTGAGGTAGACGACATTCGTGTTTTTGTAAATCATTTTCGGCGTTCTGACAACGATCCTAGTTATGTCTGTAGTGACCATAAGGTCGAGAAATGACGGTGCACGGTCTTGTACTTGATAGCTGGCAGAGCGGCACACCAGCTGGAGGCCAGCAGCAGAGAGGAGGACATCGTCTGCGTTGTCCCTGGGAGAGGGCTCACTCATGGCCTCACCATTCAATGTGAGTTAAAGTCTCCAAGCAGGATCACGTCCTGTGGGCCTCAAATCTCACACGGAAGAGCGAGGCGTCCAAGAGGGTGTATGAGACCTCGCGGCGATTGGGTAAGTGGTACTCACAGGCGACAAGGATGGGCCCTCGCGGAAGGAATACCTCAACGAAGACCGCCTCGAGATCTGGGGACTCAACGTCGTCCCTGTTGTTCACAGAGATGCTGGATGGTGTGGCGATAAGGACGCGCCTCCACCTTTGCCGCTTCGGTCCTTCATGAAAACTGCATAAGACGAGTCGAAAAGCTCAGTCCTGAATGGCGGGGTCAAGCCAGGTTTCGGACCGGAGGATGAAAGTGACTGGGGAGTGGCAAGGAATGAGGTGGCTCGAATTGATCAGGTTGAGCAATCGGACACGCTCCCATAGCCGCCATGACGCTGCGCGGTCCTCTACCCCTACGAAAATGGAATATCTTAGAAACTTGCTGAGCGTCGTCCAAAACCCCTAAATCAGTCATTTTCAGAAAGACTTTCAGCGCGTGAGAAGCGTAGTAGTGCACTAAAGTTACCACTCGTGGAGCAGGTACAAGGCTAGCGGTTTCGGTAAGGCGCCCGCGCAATTTTTCCGTCTCTTATCTAGCCCCAGCCTTGTACCTGCTCCACGAGTGGTAACTTCAGCGCACTACTGCGCTTCACACGCGCTCAAAGTCTTTCTAAAAATTACTGATTTAGGGGTTTTGGACGACGCTCAGCAAGTTTCTAATTGAAACCATATGTCTATTTTCACTAATTAAAAGTTAATTAGTGAATTTTAATTAATTAGCCGACTTATCGCAAAGATTAGCAAACCACATAATGTCCCCCTGGGCGTATAACTCACTCGCACAAACCGCATAAGTGTAGCTTTCACGGCTTTTTTAAAACAAATCTGCAAGAATAAAAAAAAACCCGGTATATTGTTGTTTTCTACAAATAACTACCAAAAGTGACTTCTCATCTGTATAAGAAAAATACCAATTGGATATTGAGCATGTACCAACTTTTATTAATTTTTACATGAGCTGCGCTTTACGCCACTCCTGATTTCGCTCAACTTAATTCCCAGGGAAAGCAGGATTATCGACATTCGCTTAACGAATGTCGATGAAACGTTAATGTCGACGAAACGTGTGTCCATGAAACGTGTATCCACGAGAAGGTGGCCGTGGAACGTGTTATCACGAAACGCAGGGAGAATAAAAAAATCGGTATTCTACCTGCAGTTGTGACATGATTTTAGAATTTCGGAGAAATTATTCTCCCGGCTGCCAGGAGATAGACACGGCCTAATTCTAGAGGTAATCTGGAAGAGTACCTTTAGGAAAACGATCAATTGTCGCGAAGTAGGTTGCAGCGCACTTACGTTGACGAGACGGGACTTGAAAGGTGTAATCCGAGATATATGTCGACACGGCCACGGCAGAACCACCACTCAAACACAAAAACGAGAAGGAAGGTGTCCGTGAAGATTCAACACGATGTAGCACAAGCTGTCATTTGTAGAACCGAACACTAAACGCATCACAAAAAATTCTTGGGCTTCTTTGAAGAAATCGCTTGCAGAAGCAGAAATCCGCAGCAGCCACGCAGGGCGCAACACACGCCAAACTAGGTCCGGCAGAACGCATTCCGAGATTGCCAACGGCTAATGCGTCATCCGTCAAACCACGCGACCACGCACCTTCTACCACGCTTTCAGCTTAGGGAGAGAGAGAAAAGGAGAGAAGGAAAGGCCAAAACGGGAGTGCACACACAAAAGGCTTATCTTATGGGGCATCAACGACCACAACGAGCGGTTTTGTCACTTGTACCCAAGGTTGATAGTGCAGTGAATGCTATGTGTGGCCTTGGGCTCCAGGCAGGTGCCGTGTTCTGCTTTATCACCAGCTTCTAGACTGTAGTCACGTGACCCTAACCGGAGACACGATTGGCCTAAAACATGCATAGCGTCTACCCTGCTGTCAATACCGAGTGAACATACAGCTCTATGAAGTCCAGCTTTTGAACTTCCAAAGAAGCTGTCCAGCTCGAAAGTGACCCAAAACGATGCGAGTTTGAAGATACTATGTTTTACGCCGTATAACCCACATTATAATTTTAAATGAAAAAATAAGCGCGACTATTTTTTTGCGCACGATGTCCACAAATAAATAGATAAATAAATATGTATATATATGTTTTTACCAATAAATTTAAAATTATGTGTACACTGTTAGGTTCGCGTTTTTAAATTTCAAATTTTTTTACGAAAGAGTTACACATAAAAGACACCACGGACAGCACATCTTCCGACTTTCAACACACGATGAATCGCAGACGCTCGCAAACGGAAGGTTGCGATGCTGCGCGAACGGTTTTTGAAAGATGCTGCGTAGGGTACTCCGGGCGCAACGGCTTCGCAGCCGTTCGAAGGGAAAAGGATTCGAGACGACGAATCTCTGACTCGAGCTCGAGCCCTTCCATACCACTCGGTGCACGCGCAGCCATGGCCCGGCGGCAGGCAAGAAGCGCGTGCTGGAGACGGAGCTTCTCTGACCTTTATTTTTTTTTCTAGTACTTATTGTCCGCGGTTAGGCCGTGGGCGATGGTAATCCCCTCTTTGCATCAGACCAGTTGTTTCACCGTCGAACCTGGCCGAAATTGATGATTGGACGTAATCAGACGCATCTGGTGTCCGTGAAGGTGATCGCAATTTAGGCTCAAAACCACCTCGTGGATGTCCGAGTGACTCAGCACCATCGTGTCATTCGTTGTGTGCCACAGGAAGAAATTTGTATCACAAAATTAAGCGAAAACGGCATGAAACAGCAACATAATGGGGTGCGCGGTGAAGCCAAAACCAACCAAATTGAAACGCTTCCATGGCGGCGAGTGCACCAGCGCCCTCTACCCGACGGTCAGCCAACTACTGAAATGAAAAGGTCTATATAGCTACCAAAGACGCTACATGGCACTGGTGATGGGGAGCAGCACTGACATCTCGTAGCCGGTTACTGTTACCATTATAAATATATAAAAAAACACTTTACTTCCTCCCTACTTTTGTATTAATGAAACAAATGGGCTTCACGTTTTACATTACAGATGTGCATAAAATGCTATCCCTTATTGCCCGTTCGGTATTCTTTATTGTATTAAAGGCATATGCGGTATTAATGCCAGGGTTAACAGATTGGCGTATGCATAGTCATGATGCCTGTGAATATCATCAAATATATAATATACTTTGTTTTGAGCCATGGGGTCCTGGTAATTAATTGTAAAGGCGCTGTCAGATTGTAGGAAAATGTTGGACAAGTCCCTTCATAAGCACGAGGGCAACATGTTTTCGACGACCCTGTCACATTGAGGCAACAGCAACAGTCTGGAAACATATTTTTGTGGCCCACCAACCGCGTTCGCCGATTTGTTGCGCCGAGAGTGGAAGAACACCCTGCCGCACCGCGCTAGTGGCGCGGCCTACACGAGGAAAACTCCACCATCTTCATGTTTGCCATCATTCGTAAACGGCGGTGCTGGAAATGTGACTCTACAAGGTGCTAGTGCGTTCGAAGGCCGCATGTTACCACAGGACGACATCGAGCAGTGACTGTGATTAGGAAACTCAAGAGGTAAGTATTTTCCGCTCTTTATTTTATCAAAATGCTCTTCATCCGCTGACGAAGCAGCTAACCCTAACCGAGGAAGATTTCGCTTTTTAATTTTTTTTATTATTCATTTCAAATACTGCCAATCCTTACGGGTTGGCAGTGGTGGTGAGGAATAGCGATGACACCCCAAATGGTGAAATTGCTTTGGTTACAGGTATGTTTTTGATCAGTGAGTGAAGATTAACTTGGCCATATTCAGGACTAGTCCTATGGTCCACGGGAAGTGTATAAAGACAAGCGGCGAATCCAACCAAGAATAACGGTCGAAAAGAACGTAGGACTTGTTCAAGGAGTGCCAACATCCCGATGTGAAAGATAACCGATAAGGAATGATGCAGTAATTATATCTCATCATCAACTGTTTCCACGTGTATGTAAAAAGTCGTCACCAAACAAACGAATTTCAACAGCTGAGTCAACGTTTTTGGCTATGTCGTTTACATATATTAAAAACAAAACAGGCCCCAAGAAAGAACCTTGGGGTGCACCAGATTTGATCGGCAAAACAGATGATCCATGACAGTCAATTTCAACATACGGTTTCATTTTAACACGGTAGCATTTGATAAAAAAATAATCTATTGTTTATACTAGCGTGAAGCAGTTTTCCACGTAATTTTGAATCAGTGACTCTGTCGAGCGCTTTAGATACGTCCATAGGGGCAGCATCGACTCTGGCCACGATCGTTTTAGCACGTTCCCAAATTGGTGACTCGATTAAAAGAATTGTGCAATAGTTGACAGTCTAGCAGGAGAACCATTCTGTTTGCTGTAGACCAACTGAACTCTCTGACATCAGACCACAGCAG
The DNA here is from genome assembly GCA_037355805.1 of Ixodes ricinus. NCBI lineage: Eukaryota > Metazoa > Arthropoda > Arachnida > Ixodida > Ixodidae > Ixodes > Ixodes ricinus. The sequence goes on from JAZHYW010051280.1 coordinate 24,865, forward strand.
TGGCGCTGCTGTCCGTATTTGGCATGCGCGGATGCTTCGCCTCGCGCAAATCTGGTTTCTGCGCCCACACAGTGCCCACATCCGGTGTGGCTAAACGCAGTCTCGTTTGTAAACAGTGTGTTGGTCGATAAAGGAGATGGCTATGTTCAATATATCTAAGAGCCGTTTGCAAATTATGTGTTCGAGCATTTTACATGAAGTTGGTGATAACGTTATTGGTCTGTATTTTTTTCCTTGAAGATGCCTTCCCTATTTGTGGATGGGTACAACTTTTGCGGTTAACCGGTCATCTGGAAAAATATATTGATCCAGTGAGGCCTGACAAATGACTGTAATGAACTGAGACGCCCATTCGCAATAGCGTGTTAAAAATGGCTAACTGTTTTATCTTGGTCCGGATATTGTTTCACGTAAATATTGAGCAGAAGCGCCCTTACTTTTTCAACGGTTACTTGAATGGGCTGTGGTAATCTGTCAGGCTGGTTGTGAGTCGAAGCATATGCAGTCAGCCAAATGGGAAAATTGAGTGAACAATTTCAATTTATTTGCTAGCGCAAGTGGGTTATCACATGGCCCACCTTGCACATCATAGAGTTACTTAATGTACGCTAGAGGTTCAGCTGGCGCTAGTGTCCATGGGACTTTTGGTTTCAATTTAAAGCAGGTAGCAACCAGTCTACGTTTGCGGTGCTCCTGTGCATTCCGATGGGGAAACGGGCGTTGATGTTCTCTCTTCGCCGGAGAATAACGGGAATTACCTTTGTAACTCGAGTCGTAGAGAATAGTAGGTAACTTTATTAACACTATAAAAGTGAAATTGCTTTACTTACAATATGTTTCCGATCCATGAGCGATGGTAACTTCAGTGGTCGGGTCCAGTCCCTATTGAAAATTCCATCAAGATACGTAATTTGGGACACTGACTGCCAGTCAGCAGCCCTGGTGGAACGTGCCCTGATGGTCCATCAGATGACGTCTGACTGCCAGTCAGCAGCCCTGGTGGAACGTGCCCTGATGGTCCATCAGATGACATCTGACTGCCACTGATGGAATGTCCCAAACTACGTATGTGGTGGTCTTTGATGGAATGTACCTTCCAAATTTGCGTTTTTCATGTAAAAGGGACTCGTACGAAAATGTCAGATACAGACCGGAATGAAAAATGCCGGTTCCGCATCGACCCAAAATCGGGGCACCAGTTCGTATCCACTCTGGAACCGCACCTTTCTAGCCACAATTTTAGACCCAGGCGGTGCACCGCCTGGGTTTAAAATTGTGGCTGGAAAGGTGCGGCTCCAGAGTGGATACGAACTGGTGCCCCAATGTACAACACGCTCGTTTTTAATGTTTGAATTTCACGTTGTTGGATATCTGTGAGTACTTTAAACCGTCTATAATTAAACGGCTGTCTAGCATTTCAATTAAACAAATGATTGAAAAAACGAAATAAACCGGTTTTAGGAACGTGAAACCGGTAACCGAAACCGTAAAAATTAAAGCCGTAAAAAACCGAAACGAAACCGTTATCAACAGGAAGCGGTAACCGTAACCGTAACCGAAACGTTATTTTTCCGGTTTGAGTCCTGCGTGGAAGTTCCCCCCCCCCCCGAACCCTCCCCTCCCCTCCTCCAGTCACGCATGTGCGCGCCCGCTGGCTGGCAGCAGACGCACGCTACTGGAACAAGGGGAGCGGATCGGATCCACCCATCACCGTGCGATTCCAGTGCGTTGCGCCTCACTGGATCCGGCTGGTTACACGCAGAATCGCGCGGATCGGAACTGTCCACAAGTTTAAAACCGCGCGGATCCGTACTGGAACCGCTCCGATCTGACATTTTCGTACGGGGACATTCGTTTACAAACGGGCCCACATGCACCCAAAACATGTTTCAGAGAAACGCCCTCGATGTCTGAACCTTTCGGGACGACCGTATACACTTTAATTCACAAAACGTATGCGACTCGTTGAAGCTAGAGAGCAAGCATGCGTGCTACGACAGACAGCCCTCGCTTCCAAGGACGAAAGCGAACAGCAGACATATCTGAACTACGCTCGCAGATGCTTTTGTCTGCGCTCTTCGTGAAACAATAATAATGAGCTGCGACACAGCGGTAAGGCCAATAGGCTACACCAAATAGAAAGGTATAAACTTTCTAGCCTAAACCTCTCGGACCGAGTCACGAGCATTTCAGTATTGCAGCGTGAGGTTCCGACAATGAGTGCATCGCTCTAAAGAATGCTTCGGCTGCATACGCAGTTAAGCCTTTCGGCATTTTATGCAAAGCACTCGTACATCAATCGCCGTACTTCAGTTCTACTCACCTGCCATGTAGAGCACTTTCGCGTCATAGAACCCTCTTTGTTCGCGCGTCTCCGGCCCAGTGACCTGGTACACCTTGTCGTCCTCAACTACACCGCTAAAGTTCCTTACATAGTCGGAACTCACGACAGACTGGGTCTTGTCGAGGAGAAATTCTACTAAAACATAAGACATTGTAGAGCCCGGGCTGGATCGACAGGGTGGCACAAGCGCGCAAACAAAACGAGTTGAGAGCGATCGTTCATGGAAGCTTGGCAAAGCTTCTATGGGCGAAGCGAAAGTGGTGAAAGTAGACAGTGGCGCGTTTGGCGTGCTCGGCATGTTAGGCGTTTCGGCGGGCTTCTGATCAGGCTTGTCGGGTGCCCTGCTTGTCATATCTCTAACATCAGCGGTTTTATGGGCTCACGTTCCGAAATCGTTTTCTCGTGCATAGATTATTTTTCGTATTCATAGATTGGACGAAATAGTGGTATCCGAACGAACTTTACGTCCTTTGACCATACGTCTGTCTGAACGTCAAAGCTTTTTGATGTACAGTCAGAGACAATCGATGTACAATCAGAATCGTCACAAAGAAATCTTGGCATTTCGCGGCGGCCGACTGCCACCAGGAAACCATCAGAAAGCCGACAAGCGGAGTCTGACTGGAGTTCGACTGTCGGTCAGAGTAACTTGTTGGCCAATCAGACGTGCTTGACGTACAATCAGGCACAGTCAGGTGTCCACTAGAAAACATCGACTGCCAGACAGGGTTACATTGATGGATTTTGGTTCGGGGTCCGATGTTCCAGGGCAAAGGTATGCTTAGCAAGAATTACAGTCTAAAGAAACGTAGAATTTATTCAAGGAGCGCCAACATCCCGATGACGCTAGTATTTATAATTTGTGATTATTTGTATGCCACTAAAAGGATCCATATTTACGAGGGGATAATACGCGTAAAACATTAGAAGTAAGCGCACTATAAAATGTATTTTTTTCTTTTTATTCTGGTGCTGAATTTATCGCGCAGTAAGCAGTTTTCTGATGTTTGTCATATATAAAAGTTCTCGAGCATGCAGATATGAGTTTTGAACGCTACAACAAACTTACATTAGGACATATGCATGAGCAGCAGAGTGAATAAGACATATATGTTATTTATTACAAGTCGCACTCCTTACTTGGGTTCATTTTGATCGTCTACATGCACAGGTAGGTACAGAGTCTAATTCCGTATTAATTCGCAGTTCTTGACATGTCTATCTTGATTTTTGAGATGCTCTTCAAATTTGCTTTGGCAAGTACACCCCCTTTCAGAAAAGCGCCGAGGCCGTGTTCGCGCTAACAATGCTAACGTGCATATAACTACATGTACAAAGCCATTTCAAAACCGTTTTAGTGCCATGAATTTGAGAGAAAAAAGCGATAACTGACCAATATTTTCGATCTACCTGACTGAGAAATGTTCCAAACTATTGAGTACAGTTGGCCGTAAAAAAGATTGACACAAGGGAGCGATGGCCTGGCCGGCGATAAGGGGACACGGGGCGCTTGGATAGCGTAAGCAGGCTGGGGTCGTGATTGCCGGATTCGTCCACTCTTGGATGCACGGGGGACGTCGACACACCGGAGCCGTTCCCAAAGCGCGCTTTCAAACAGCGTGACTGCGCACATGTGTTCTGTTTGTGCTCTCTCGGTGAGAACAGCGCTATCCTTTTTTTTATCAGTGCCCACCGTCATAAACGACGCCGTGATAAACGGCGCCGCCGTAATGAACAGGCCGCACGTAAAAAAAAAAAAGAAAAAAGAAATTGCTACAAACGATAATTATATCTCGAAGCACCCCTGCGATTCAAAGTGGGAACGTTCCGGCCACTCTCGTTTCCCGTGTTAGAGTGAAATATAGCGCCGCGTGTGGCGGTTTCACCGCCCCGGCCACGAATCACTTGTGTCAATCTTTTTACGGCCGACTGTACCTATGAATTATTCGGGATCTTTGTTCTTATAATCAAGCACACTGGGAAAATATCCTCACTTTTCCTATAGAAATGCATTACGTGAAGTCAATTTCCGTCTGCTTGCCGTCTGCTTCTATTTGACACCGGACACTAGAGCCAGTTAGACACTAGCGCACATTATAATAACTCTATGTTGCACGTAAACTTCTCTTACAGGTTTTGTCGTAGGTGACAAGTGTTGCCAGAACTTATAAGGCGACTTCTGTAGAAGTACATTCATCGTATCAATAAAATGTTATATTTTAAAAAAGTTCAGCTTATTTTTAATGACCCGACTTTGAAAACTAATTTCGGCAGTTCTCCTATTCTTACGTTGTCGCTTACGCTTTAATTTACGTTCGAAATAAATTATTTAGCGTGCGACCCAGGGGTTTGTCCTTTTGATTTTTTTAAGCTCTCTGTGGTGTATACAATCTAATACAGTAAATCACAGTTTCTTTAAAATTTTCCCTCAGGCTTTCCGCATCATCGTCAGGACATACTGAATCATACAAAAGTTCAAGATAGTCCGAGACGGATATGTCATCGGCTTTTGGAAAGTCATAGAGAAGCGCTGTATTTTAGGGCGCAGCTCTTAGGCGCCCGTTTCCGCCTTGAGCGGCGTCGCCGTTGACGTTACCGCGCGTTACATTATGGGAAGTGTCCCATAATGACGTCACACGTGACGTCACGTGTGACGTCACGAGGGTTACCCTCGTGAGGGTTACGAGGGTTACCCTCGGGAGGGTACCTACAAGGGTTACCCTCCCGAGGGTTATGAGGGTTACCCTCACGACGGCTACCCTTACGAGGGTTACCCTCAAGAGGGCGGCAAGGGTTACCCTCATGACGTCACACGTGACATCTACGTGTGACAGTTATTATTGAAAGCTCGTGACGTATTGCCGCGTGCTTAGCAGTAGCCCAGTGGGCATCGTTCGCCGACTGCCACCCCGAGGTCCTGGGTTCGAATCCTGGGACTGGCAGATGTTTTTATTTACTCCTGAGAGGATGCTTCTAGAAAATTGGAGAAGGACGTGGTTAGTTCTAGTACAGAATGTTCTGAGTATAGAATGTTCTAGAGGATAGTGCTATAAAAGGAGCCCCGCGTGGCCTTACACAGTCGGTTATCGCTTGCGCTCAACCCTGTTTGTATCGCGGACACTCGTCGGCTCCGACGCGCTGTTGTTTCCCTTTATTTTGGGCACAAGTTCTCCCCATTAATAATAATAATAGTAATAATATTTTATTTTCCTTTTCTCATTACAAAACAAAAAAAGGTGGAAAAGAGGGCAAAAAGCTGCTACCGACGAGGCCCTAGTTCCCATACACACCTTGGCGGAAAAACAGCATAAAATAAAAATACACTAGATCCAAGAAATCAGATATACAGCAGCACACCACTCCAATCATTATACTTAGAAAGATAACTAAAAGCCATACGCCACTGAGATAGAAACAATTTCAGAACACATGCATGACACTACACGGTATCATAAAGAAAATGGGATTGTAGTAGTATGTCCGCTAACATTCGATTTGACTTTCCAAATATACACACATCATTTGCTTCAAGTTCATTTAGTAAAGATGGCAACACATACTTTAATAATGTAAAACCATAATTAGTACGGGGTGTTGAAACATTCCAGGTCTCGCCATGGCGGGTAACGTATTTATGATCTAACTTAGTTAAACATGACAATGCAGAAATGAAAAAAAGTATTGTTGTGTTTTAAGGCTACATTATAAGTCACCAACAACCGAAATCTGTGCAGCTGTTCAATAGGAATTACACGATGCTTGAAAAAGAGTTCCTTAGAAGGATGCAAAAAGAAACATTTGAAACAATTCGAATAGCCCTCTTTTGGGTTAGTAGTAGTCTTGTTAAGTTATGTTTTGTTGTTTGGCCCCGAACTAAATGACAATATACATAGTGAGTATAAACCAAAGAGTAATATAAAAGCAATTTTACACTTGTTGGAAAGACATAACGGTTTCTACAGAGGAGACCAATAGATTTACTAGCTTTTGTATGGACATATTCAACGTGCTCATTCCATGATAATGATTCAGTGAAAACTACAGCCAGTGTTTTTACCGACTTTACCACCTCTAGTGTTGATGAGCCTAAGGTTATTTGAAACGAATAAGATATTTGTCTACTTCGAGGTCGAAATAGCACACATTTAGTCTTTTCAGAATTTATTTTTAGTCCATTTACTTTGGTCCACAAGTCAATGTTTGAAAGAACTCCTATTGCTTTCCTTTGTATGTCATCTGCTGAGCCGCCTTTAATAAAAATAGTCGTATCATCGGCATAAGACACAAGGTTTGCATGCGGTACGCAATTTTCAATGTCATTTATGAAGATTATAAACAAGAGTGGCCCGAGCACACTACCTTGAGGTACACCAGTTCTAATTTTTTGAATGGTTGAAATATAGTTATTATTATTAACGAACTGCGTACGGTACTGTAGGTATGACTTAAATAGGTCTAGAGCCGTTCTACGTATACCGTAATTTTCTAGCTTCATGAACAAAATTTTGTGATTAATTAAATCGAACGCTTTCGGAGAAGTCAATATATACACCCATGATGAGCTCTTTATTCTCAAAACATTCTATAATTTGTTGCTTCTGTACTAACAGTGCTGATTCAGTTGAGCGATGTTTTCGAAAACCGTGCTGACTATTAGAAGTTATTGAAAATTTTTCTAAGTAAATATAGTCTTTTATGAATGAGTTTCTCAAGACCTTTAGAAGAAAGGGATAAAAGAGAAATAGGTCTAGTTTTTAAACGTATTCTTGTCCCCACCTTTAAACAAACCGACAACCTCAGCACACTGCATTGCTTTAGGAAAAACACCAGAAGGAAATGATAGATTAAATATATACATTAACACTGGTACCACTATGTCGAGAGTATGCTTAATTAGTGCTTGCGATGGCTGTTTGTGATGAGCATGGTGGAGCCCTTGGGTACAGACCATCTAGTAATTTTGCCGATGTCTTCTTGAAGTTCACTATGGGAATCTATTGCTGAAATTTAATGTATGAGAGACAGGTCATCGGCATAGAGAAGGGGCTGAGACTTGAGGTTCGTGTTGGCGTCATTAATGAACATGTTGTGCAGCACAGGTCCCAGGACAGAGCCTTGGGGAAAACCAGAAGTGACCTAAATGAGGGGGGACTTACAGCCGTGAAAGAGAACATGTTACTGGCGATAGGTGATGAAATCGGTCAGCCGCCGGAGGAGATATCCTTCGATACGAAATTGAGGGAACTTTTTTGCCAACAGTGCACTGGTCGTTTTGGAGCGCCGTGATCGACTTTTCTGGAGCGATCCTATTTTACTGGGCGATCGGAATCGAGACGGACGTGTTCCACGTGTCGTTTTGGACTAGCTCCCGCTCCAGATCTCGATCTGGATCCGAGAAAAGTCGCTCCGACGACTTCGGCGGATTCAACCGGAAACCAGCCGGGCCAACGTGACTTCCTTTCTCGCGGGGCATCTCGCCTAATCTCGCCCCAGAAGAATTCGCAATGGCCGCTCGGGAGATGCGCCCTGTACCGCCCGCCTTACTGCTGCTGCTGCGTGACGACAGTTCGTCGTCAAGTTGCTCGAGCAGCTTCCGGCGTTCCGGAAATCTTTGCTAGAAACTCCTGAGCCATTCCTGCTGCTCGTGCGTCGAACACGTGTCAGCGCCGCGATTGCAAAAGCGTCTTCGAAACGACCGCGGCGGCCGCGGAATGAAGATTCCCGGGCAGGGGAATGACGGGAAGGCATCCGCCGATCCCAGAGCAGTGGTCATATTCCTCAGGGGATCCGTAGGTGGCGCGACGCCGTTCGGATCGTGTGCTCCATTCCGGATCTGGTCAACTGATCCCGGAGCGCTCCAAAACGCCCAGTGGAATTCGCCATAACATTATCGAAGCTAGGAGTAAAGAATGGCCCTCCTTGAGGGTCAGGTTGTTTTGTCCCGGCCCTTCCTAGAAGTGGTAGGTCAGGGTCGGGCGATCGTGGACTGCCACGCTGGATGGTCGCTTCGGTGGTCGTTGGTGGTGGCGGAGCCTCGAGGAAAGACGCTCAAAGTCGAGAGCAACGGTTGATAAAAATAACTGTATTAAAACGATGACAGCAAACTTGATTACAAAACTCTACCGTTCCCTCACAACAGTAAAAAGCCAAAAAAAAACGCGCCTCGGCGCAAAGTGTTTACCGCACACGGTGAGGCTCAAAGAAACTACTTGTCGCTCGCGACAAAGCAACACATACCGGCGGAACGCGGGAGATAACTTGCTCCGCGCGCGGGCTTGTTCAAACTCAACGTTTTCTCGCCAGCGCGGTCGAGAAAACTCCCCGCTGACACAGGCCCCGTCCAATCAGGACGATTATACAATTTTATTTGCCCCAGTGCCAGAGGGTGCACCTCCAATCACAGGGAGGCCACGGAACTCTTCCCTTCCCCTTTCTAAGAAATAAAGGAAACAGCGCGCAAACGACAAGGACGGGAGGAAAAGGAGTACACAGGACGAGCGCTGCGTTTTCTAAGAAGAGAAGCAATGCTAAACCCCTTGGGGAACACTCCAATCGGGACGATACTTTACTACTTTACGGGGAAAACACCCCCACTTCGCGGCGTCAAAACAAATTGGCGCCGCGTCCTTCGAAGTTGGCGACTAAAGCGGAATGGAGTCCAAGTTGACCCAGAGCGGCGCCCCTCATCGCTAAAACACCATTGTAGCAGTCTCCCGACCGGACAAGCCGTCACTGGGAACGCGCCGTGACGACAAAGCCGGGAAGGGCGCCACCACCTTGCGGCGACAGGCTAGAATGGCTGTCTCCTTCCCGGGCCAAAAGATTAAAAGGGCTCAAGCTGCCCATCCCCCTATCGTCGGGGCGAGCCGTCGGGGTGCCCCCATCCGAACGGTTGGAGGTCGACCACCTCAGTTTCCAGAAAACGATCAAATCCTAGAGCGATCCCTACACTAAGCTTGACGGAAATCGAGTTGAACGTGTTCCGAGGTGGCTCCACTGTTTAGATTCTCGCTGGTGGTATGCACCGCGAGAACAAATGCTGATTCGTAACCACGCCTTTGCTATATCCATACTGGTGAGGAGGAAGGAGGTTGTGGAACTCCATGTGACCAAAGATATGCTTTGAAAGGGCTCTCCATGGTACGACAGACCACAGAGGTAGTCGGGATTGGGCGTAAGCAGGACACGTCGTCAGCGCGAGCGCCACCTCCCTTGAAGAGACGGGTGGCGTACGCTGTTTTCTACGGGGTAGGAGAGCGACCGAGAGTTAGAAATCTCTTGAACACCGCCATGACAATAGGAGTGATTTGTGGGGTTGAAGCCTTAAGTAGAGCAAAGTGGACGCCGTCAGGGCCAGCAGGCTGGTATGCATTCAGAAGCTGAATAGCATGGTAAGTGCCCTCGGCGCTCATGGACGACACTGAAAGCCTGTGAGCGTTGAATGCAGGCACGCTAGCAGCGGTTCTGGTCTGGTTGAATGGAGGATCAACTATCTGCGTCTGGGAGAAGGGCACACTGAAAAGGTCAGCGACAGGCTTTAGGTCGGTAACGGTGGTTTCCTGGGGGACGAACTGTGGAGACAGCTTTGGTTACCTTTGAGAGTTTACATATGCTCAGAATAGTCTGAGGCACTCTGAGGCTTTGCTGGCAACGGATTACACATAGGAAGCGTTGGACATGTAGATAAGCCAATTCAGGCGCCGCTGGATGCCTTTTGCCTTCGAGATGTCTTGCGTGTTTCCGGTACGTTTAGCTTTCTGAACAAGCTGCCTGTTGCATCGGCTGAGTTTCATGATCTCCCATGTGATCCAGGGGTAGCGCGGAGAGGAAATGCGAGTAGGGACAGTCTTTCGTGATAGCACTCAAGAAGTCAAGCCAAGTGTTCCCTATTGCAAAATCTCATTTGTATGAGAATTTTTTGTGTCCAATACACACATATGAATCATACAAGATATATAAGAACCATATAAGAAGTTGCAAGAACTATATAAGATTTATAAGAACATTTCAGAATAATATAGGACACTCGTCAGAAGTTTCTTCTAAATTTCTTGTATTTTCTTATATATATTGTATGGTTCTTTATAGTTCTTATATGTTTCTTACATTTTCTTAGACGAGGGTTATCCGTAAAATAAGGTTCTCATTGATTTTTCTTGATAAAAAACATTAATGGGCATTCAGTAATACATTTTTGCAAAGCTTAGACATTCTTCTATTTTTCGACATAATCACCGTTGAGATCAATGCATTTTTGAATGCGCTGTACCATCTTCTTTATGCCTGAATCGTAGAACTCTCCCGCCGGGCCGTGAAGGTAGGTTAAAACCTTTTCTTTCAGCTCCTCCCGGTTCTGAAATGCGTCCCTCCCAGGTGTTTCTTCAATTCAGGGAAGAGATGGTTGTCACTTAGGGCTAAGTCTGGGCTGTAAGGCGGAAGTGTGACAGTTGTGGTGGGTGCCGCCACACCGCTCCGGCAGAGGGAAAGATGCCCGACGGCAGCGCCACGCGACGGCAGGGGGGGGGAGGCGCAGGGGATTCGGGGTGGAGACAGAGAACACAAGACGTAAGGAACCCTTCCTTGTGACTATGTGTTCTTTTTTCTCTGTCTCCACCCCGAGGTGGAGACAAAGAATAAAAATCAGCGGGGTGGACCCCGAAATCGAGGTCCACCCGCTGACGTTCGAAAAACGGCATTCATTTGCCACAGGGGGTTATTCAAATTCACTCGCTTTCCCTTTGGGTTGTCTAATTCGCCTGCCAGCTTTCAGCGCTTAATAGATGTCGTGCTCGGCGATCCGAAGTACGAATTTGCGATGGCATACATCGATGACGTCGTTGTGTTTTCACGAACTTTTGAGGAGCATCTCGTACATCTCCGCATTATACTACAATGAATGCGCCAGGCCGGCCTTACAATTCATCCAGGAAGGCACAGCTGGCAATGCCGGAAATCAAACTCCTTGGGTTTGTGGTTGATGGCGGCACGCTGCGTCCAAACGAGGATATGCTACGGGTGATAGCGGAATACCCCCCCGCCCCGTCACGTCAAAGCTTTGCAGAGATATCTCGGTATGATCGTTTTTTACAGGAATTTCATTCCGCGATGTGCCGAAATAACGGCGCCACTGAATCAACTTCTCCGCAAGAAAACGAAGTGGTGTTGGCGCGAACAGCAGCAGATCGCGTTTGCAACTTTTTCTAAGGCTTGACAGACAACGCGTGCCTGCATCTCCCAGACTTGAATCGTCCGTTCACTTTGCAAACCGACGCAAGCGATTACGGCTTGGGAGCAGTTCTCTCACAAGAATACGACACCCTCCTTCGACCGGTAGCATTCGCCAGCCATACGCTTACCGGAGCAGAACGGAATTATTCTACCACCGAGAAAGAGTTTCTGGCGATTATCTTTTCACTAAAAAGTTTGACATGTACCTGGATAGAGCGTCATTTTGTATTTAAATTGACCACATGGCTCTTCCCTATTGGAAAATCTTGATGACGGACAGAAATTGGAAACACTCATACAAGGGTAACCGTAATATGGGACATCCTATACCTGCGAAAAGGCGGCTCCAGCATAGTGGATTACGGCGGAATACAGCCGTACGGAACTATAAAAGCGTGTCGTATTAAGGGACATCCTATACTAGCGTAGTAGATCGTGCGGGACCATGGAGGCAAACGGAACCATACAAGCATAACGTAATATGGGACATCCTATACCAGCAAAAATGCGATACCACTAAGGTGGAACCATATGGCTTCACCAAGGTGGTATCGCCTTTTTACTTTTACTCGTGGACACCGGAGCAGACTACTCAGTCTTGAGTGGGAGGCTCTCCCGCTGCCTTCGAAAAGTCACGACGCCGTGGGATGGACCTCAAATACGAACCGCCGGAAGGCACCTCATCACGCCGGTCGGGAGATGCACTGCTCGCGTCGAGATCCACGGTGAGGCGTGCCCTGTCAAGTTCGTCGTCCTGCAAGACTGCTCGAGGGACGTTATCCTCGGCATGGACTTTCTCTGCGAGTATAGCGCCGTCATCGACCTCGGAGCAAACCGGCTGACGCTACGAAAACCTGCTCCACCACCGGAGGAACCCAAAGCGACGTCATCCGCGGTACGAGTCCTCGCAAACCACGTGAACCTACCACCGCGGTCAAGTGTTTTCGTACCCGTCGGGCTTGATGAGACTTTCTGTGGCGACGTTTTGCTCGAAGGAAGCCTCCAGTTGCTTCTAGAAAGAGGGATCGGCATCGCGAGAGGCGTCGCGGAGCTCCAAGACGGACACACGGTCGCATTGGTAACGAACTTCCGACAGGAGGCCCAGCACCTTACGAAAGGCACCGCCGTGGGTCACACCGAGGAACTCCCGGACTCAGCCGCAATCGCCGGAATATCAGAAGACCCCTCTTCGTGGTCACCCAAGACAACGCCGCCTTCGCAGTTTGACATCGACCCAACCCTGCCTACCCCACAACGACGGCAGCTCAGTGACCTTCTCGCCGAGTTCACTGAGTGCTTCTCCACGTCGTCAAAGGTGCGCCAAACGACCGTTGCGAAACACCGAATTGTCACTGAAGACAACGCGCTCCCTGTTCACCGGTCGCCGTACCGTGTCTCTGTGAAAGAGAGAGAAGTCATCCAGAAGCAGGTCCAAGAAATGCTCGATGACGACATTGTCCAGCCCTCAAGCAGCCCGTGGGCTTCACCGGTAGTCCTTGTGAAAAAGAAAGACGGGACTCTTCGGTTCTGCGTGGACTATTGTCGACTAAACGCCGTAACAAAAAAGGACGTCTACCCGCTGCCACGCATCGACGACACTCTGGACCGGCTGCGCCATGCCCGATACTTTTCGTCGATGGACCTGAAGAGTGGGTACTGGCAGATCGAGGTCGACGAACGGGATCGTGAGAAGACTGCCTTCGTCACGCCGGACGGACTGTACGAATTTAAAGTGATGCCGTTCGGACTCTGCACGGCACCGGCGACGTTCCAGCGCGTAATGGACACCGTTCTTTCCGGCTTGAAATGGCAAAGCTGCCTCGTCTATCTCGACGACGTCATGGTATTCGCAAGTGACTTCGACGAGCACCTGAGACGTTTGCGAGCCGTGCTACAGGCTATCCGGAATGCTGGACTGTCACTAAAGCCGTCAAAATGTCGGTTCGCTTACGGCGAGCTCAAATTCCTGGGCCATGTCGTGAGTGCTCGCGGTGTAAGCCCTGATCCTGCCAAGACATCCGCTGTTGCCGAATTTCCGAAGCCATCAGAAAAGAAAGCCGTGAGAAGATTTCTTGGACTGTGCGCTTACTACAGACGTTTCGTTCGCGATTTCGCCAAGATTTCTGCACCGCTCACGCATCTGACGAAGGACGACGTGAACTTCCAGTGGGGGAGGAGCAAGAACAAGCGTTCAACGAACTGAAGGAAAGACTCCAGTCGCCCGCTATCCTCGGACACTTCGATCCAACAGTGGAAACGGAAGTACACACGGACGCCAGCAACGCCGGACTCGGCGCGGTACTCGTCCAAAGACAAGACGGAGCAGAGAGGGTGATCGCTTACGCAAGCCGGGCATTGTCCAAGGCAGAGAAAAATTACTCAACGACCGACAAGGAATGCCTCGCTGTCATCTGGGCGTTAACCAAGTTCCGCCCGTACCTGTACGGGATCCCGTTTCGCGTTGTCACGGATCACCACGCTCTCTGTTGGCTCGTCAACCTCAAGGACCCGTCAGGACGCCTCGCTCGCTGGAGTCTGCGACTGCAAGAATTCGACGTGACCATTGTGCATAAGTCTGGCCGCAAGCATAACGACGCCGACTGTTTGTCTAGGGCCCCAGTCGAATCTCCTCCCGAAGGCACTGATGACGACGATGACGCCCGTTTTCTCGGGGCAGTGACAGATGCCGACATGAGAGCACTTCAATGAGACGACCCGGAACTTCGCGCCGTGATGGAACACCTGGAAGGCCAAGGAAGTTCAGTTCCGCGAGTCTTGGCCCGAGACTTGTCAAGCTTCGTTCTGCGGCGAGGCGTGCTCTTCAAGAATAACTTCGGAACGAGCAACCCTTCCTGGCTGCTGGTTGTTCCGGCCAGCCTGCGTGAAGAAATCTTTCAAGCATGCCACGACGACCAGACGGCTGGACACCTTGGCTACAGCAGGACGCTCGCCCGGATTCGTGACAAGTACTACTGGCCGAGACTCCCGAAAACAGTCCACCTGTACACAAGGTCGTGCCATGAGTGCCAACGACGTAAAAGGCCTCCGACGAAGCCAGCAGGACTCCTGCAGCCGATACCTGCCCCGACTAGGCCTTTGCAGCAGGTCGGAATGGATTTGCTTGGGCCGTTCCCAACATCGACGCAAGGAAATCGGTGGATTATCGTCGCGACAGATTATCTTACACGATACACCCAGACGAAAGCCTTGCCATCGGGAACAGCGGTGGAAGTCGCCAAGTTTTTTGTCGAGTACATCCTCCTTCGACACGGCGCATCTGAAGTGCTGATCACAGATCGAGGGTCATCTTTCCTGGCACAGCTGACCCAGGAGGTACTTCGGCTCAGTCACACCAGCCATCGACGAACCACCGCTTATCACCCGCAGACCAACGGGCTAACAGAGCGGCTCAACAAGACCATCGCCGACATGATCTCCATGTACGTCGACGTTGAGCACAAAACGTGGGACGAGGTGTTGCCGTACGTTACGTTTGCGTACAACACAGCGGTTCAGGAAACCACGGGAGTGACGCCGTTTCAGCTGGTACACGGTCGGGCGGTTACCACGATGCTCGACGCCATGCTGCCTCACGTGCCGGCCGACGATGGCAACGACGACGCTCAACTGATCTCTCAACGCGCGGAAGAAGCTCGCCAACTGGCAAGAATCAAGATTCATGACCAACAGCGTGTCGACGCACGACGGTATAACCTTCGTCGCCGGGACGTCCACTTTCAACCCGGAGATCGGGTATGGGTGTGGACACCGATACGGCGCCGCGGTATCAGCGAAAGCTTCTGAAACGCTATTTCGGACCCTACAAGATCATCCGACGCCTCGGCGATCTGAACTACGAAGTCCTTCCCGACGGAACGCGCCCATCTGTAAGACGTCAGCCGCGACCCAAGGTGGTGCACGTCGTCCGGGTGAAGCCGTATTACGAACGATAGAACTTTCCACCCTTGTCGACGAGTGAACTGTTAACTGTGAACTGCGGCTCGCGATTCTGCTGTGGATTTCTTTTGATTTGTTTTCGTTTCGTGCTGGGCATCGGGACGATGCACTTTTTTTAGCGGGGGAATAATGCCGCGGGCGCAGCTGACCAAGTAGGCAGCGCGCCCGTGGCATAGCGGTTATCGCGCTTGCCTTCCACGCAGAAGGCCAGGGTTCGATTTCTGGCAGCGCCTACACCTTTTTGCTGACGCTGTAATGTGAAGTTCTAGTAAGTTCGAGAGCCGCCTTGCTAATTCGAGGTTAGAATGTTCTACGAACCGAACCTTCCACGCCGAATGTTCCCGAAGCCCACGTGTGTACAAAAGGGCTCCGCCTGGCAAGCCGAGTCAGTTTCGCCCCAGCGTTCGACTCGGCTCTTTCGCCGACTTCGACGCCCGCGACGCTGTACTGTTATCTTTTGTTTCCTTCTTTATTTTTGGGCACAAGTTCGCCCGATTAAACGTTTAGTTTACTCAGTTATTCACCGCCTCATCACTTGTCATTCGTGACAATATTTGTTTAAAAAGGTCGTGAAAGCTACACTTCTGTGGTTTGTGCAGGTTAGTTATACGGCCAGGGGTACGTAGTATAGGGGCCTAATCGTAACGATCAGTCGGATAATTAAATACAATTTGTTAATTCACTTTTTAATTACTGAAAATGAACACATGGTTTCAGTTAGAAACTTGATGAGAGTCATTGGAAACCACTAAATCAACTCTTTTTAGAAGGATATAATGCAGGGGTAGCATTTTATGCGTTCTGTAAAAACGCTTTATCTGGATCTGTTTCGGTTTCTTATCGGAGCGCATCTCTGCGCCCAGGGTTCTGTTCCTTAGGGGTTTAGTAGCGCAACACACGTGCGCCCTGCTTCCCTCCATCCTGCGAGGGAGGCGAGGAGGTGGCTTCGCACTGCAGCCACTAGTCAGCAGCATTGCAGGTGCAAAGATGCACTCTGATAAGAAACTGAAGTCTGGAATTGCGTCCTAATTAAGCCTTCTTTTTTAGAACGCCGTAAAATGCTGCTTCCATCTTATATATTCACGCAAAGAGTGGATTTAGTGTTTTTCGATGATGCTTAGCAACTTTCTAATTGAAATTATGGGTTTATTTTCACTAATTAAAAATTTAAGGAACATATTATACATTAAGGGAAGCTAGAGTGGTTTTGTATTTGAGGAAACACATTTAAATCTTCTTATTTTGACCTCCAGAATCTCAAATATCAAAATTATTTGGTAATTTGGTGAATCGAGGCTGCATAGAATCATTTTTAAAGTATCACTGGAGGCACTCTTTCCCGGAGAGTGACGTCACAAAAGGAGCTTTCGAAATCTCTGCTCACGCATCTTCAGCGCCAATCAAAGCTATGCACGCACACACTATTTTTAAAAAGGGGAAAGAAAGACATCACGACTGGTGCCAGTGCGGGAGAATACACCTAGAAAGTTTGCGACTGGACGCGCGGCCCTCAAGCGACACATGCTTGGCAGCTGAAAAATCCCCTTACGACGTCCCTACTGGTCGAATGTTTTTTGTGTTTTCTCAAGTTTAGTTATATCTTTAGAGAAAACGAACGTGATATTCAGATTCATGGGATAAACTACACTAGAATCAACCTCCATCTAGTTTCCTGAAAGAAGTCTTGCACTTCCCTTTAATAAGCCGACTCATCATTACAATTAGCCCTTTATACCATGCCCCCTGGCCATATAACTCACGTGCACTGACCGCGTAATTGTAGGTTTACGGCTTTTTTTTCAACAAATCTGTAAAGCATACAAAGAACACCCTATAGCATGTCCCCTAATACGATAAGACTGTATGGTTCCTTCCCCACTTGCATCCTTCGGGAGAGACTCGCAGACATCCAGCGTTCCATTGGAATGCTGGATGTCAGCGAGTCTCTACATCAGCGATTGGTTTGAAACAAGCATGATGTTTGCACACAAATAAGCTCTTGTCTGAGGTCCTCGAGGAGCACTAATAGCAGTGGCGAAATGTAGTGACGTGGTAAATTTGGTAGCAAGTATTTATTTCTAGAAGAATTGCATGCAGCAAAGCTTAACTTTGCTCAAAAGATGATAATTATAAATTCAATACTGAACAAAGGTGTCCCTTGAGCTGTCAGGCCAAACTCCCACTCTTGCCACTCAGGAGTTCCCAACTTGTGTGTAGAGGGTCAGCACAACCCAGATTTGTGCTGCGAGCGCACCTGCGATACAAAAATTGAATAAACATGAGATGAAAAATAAAAGACGTTTACAATACTCTTTAATGCGAACTTAGAGCGCAGATCTTGAGGAGGAGGATGGGAGGGTATGCCCATCCTCCCCCTCCCCTTCTCCTCCTCTCCCATTTAGCGGGAAATTTCCCTAAATTTAGCAGGAAAATTTTCTCACTAAATTTAGCAGGGAAATTGATGTACACGTGACCTCAACACCAATTCAGTTTTCCCACTAAATGTAGCGGGGAAAACGACATCACATGACTTTGTGTCACGTCAGCCAGAAACAAACACAGTTTCTCCACTAGATTTAGCTGAAAAATTAATGTCAAATGACCTCTACATTAATTCAATTTCCTGCCAAGTTTAGCGGGGCAGTTATGCCGATGGCGACGCCGCGAAACGGGCACCTAAGAGCTGCGCCCTAAAAAACTAAATGCCTCACATGAAATAAAGTGATAATTAAAGATAAGACAAAGAAAAGAGAATCTAAGATACCGCTTTAATATCATTCCTTTTGTCCGTTCTCAAAAATTTTGATTTCAAGAAATGTTTATCTCTTTATTCATACCCAGAGAACCCCCCCCCCAGTTTCAGCATGAATGCAATAAATCAGTGCAGACTAGACCTTGTAAACCGTAATCCACATGAAAATGAATGTTTGCCACATAGTCTTGCATGAGTCGGTGGCTCAGATCTCTAAATACATTTGTAGTGAGGAACGTTCTTGAATAAAACTTTTGGGCTTTGAATTTGACAGTTTAAACATCCATAAGGAACACTGTATGCCACTGATTGTTTTGTGACATATCAGAAATGGCGCAGCACTGTCATCCTTGCATACCTAACAAAAGTTTGCATTTTTTAGCATGGCATGTGCTATTCTGATACCCATACAGCCCTCCTTCACAAAATTTCGTCTATAGAGCTCTTTCTTGGTTCTTAACTCACATGACAGATTCCGTAGCTTGAATTCTCACTCGGCATCAACACTTCTATATATTGATGTAATAGTGAAAGACAAGATGTATGGACTTGAGTACGGCTCGACAAGCACAGATGTAAAGAAAAGTACTGCCGAAAAACTCAAATGTCAAAATAAAAATTATTAGGTAGAATGCGAATACAATTATGGATATGGTAATGAATACAATTAGCACGTTCAATAAGAAGAATATGTGTTAGACGCACACTCAAAGAAACCTGTTGCATTTATATTCATGCAAATTACTTCGGAGAACCAAGCGCTGCAGTCTCGAGAGGGAGTTCGGTGAATGATTCTACCGAAAATGAGTGTAGACGGAAAAAGCAGTTTGATCTGCGACAATGAGCATTACATAAGCAAGTGGCATGTCATTATTACTGTTACAGTGCCGACTGTTTCAAACTGTCTGTCGCGTCATTCGTTGAGTTCCCTCCGTACATTACAAGGTTTGGCTCTCTCGCATGCTTTGCGAGGAAGTTGATGAACTGGAAATATCTAGCGTAGTTCTAGAAAAACTATTTCCAGAATCTTATCTCAGCATCACAAAGAATATAAAAAGTTTCTAGAGACAAGGTTAGTGCAGGAGTTGAATAAAAGAAATACTTAGTTCTCGACGAAACCATCTTGCCGAAGTAAACGCATAAAGTTCCCCTAGGTAGCAGCTAGTCATTACGGACGATTGTGCCCATTGCATACCATAAAAATTGTAATTTGCGACCTACAATATTTACAGGCTCAACCAACTCCGAATAAGTGGAACACTTGACATTAAAGATTGGTCTCACCATGACTGTCTGCAAACATCCACATAATAATTTCCATGAACCTATGTATTTCAAAAAACTATTTGGTGCGAGCTGTTTAAAACACCATACCACTTTTTAACACTAATAGAAAGCATGTCGTGGGCCACAACTTAAGCAGTTTTCACTTCATTATGAAGGGCAATTACACATATGTGAACCATGAATATAGGCCTGCACTGAATTGTTTTCTTAAGCTGAACGTGCTATGCTCTGTTCACTATATAAATCTTTGCAGAGCTGACAATGTGCAAGTTCCTGTTTTTTTATATTTCACATCTCCCGACTGCTGGGCGCGATAGGTACATAAGACTGATGACACCAACGTAACACAATGATTATTTTAAGAATTTGTTCGGGTATAGCACGAGCGAAGCCATCTGCGAAAAGTTATTTCTGTGACACCGTCAAACTTACATCCGCGGGCTTTTAGGTTTACATGTTAATCATGTCTGCAGACTCATTTTTGTAATTGGAACTCCATCCAACCCAAGATTTGAATATGTCTTTTGCATTTTAGGCTTAGTAGTGCTTTTGCTGTTTCACTTAAAGAATAGGTAAGAATGCTTATTTCGAGTAGCATACCTAACACCTGGTGGCACGACGACTCCCCTGTCGTGAGCTGCTAATCAAAAGTCACAGGCAGGGAGATACTGCGATGCTCTTGTTGCTGGGATTACCTCCCCCATGGTCCTGGCCAGACCACAGAAGAAGATTGAGTCCAAGCTTGTGGCCACTTGGATCTCCAGATCTTGAGGCACCCAAGTAGCTGAAAATAAAAACAAATCACACTCAAGTACTTGGCAGAGCTACATTACAATGGCTAGCATATTCTTTCATGATCAGCACATAGATCCTTTTATTTTTATACTTTGTACTTGTACCTATTAAAAAACTGCTCCTTCACTGCCACAGCCATAGACACCCCCGAGGACAAGGCCATGTAGGCCTTGAAATGATGGGTACCTAATTAAGGCAAATGATTAAATGCGTTCGTTTAACTCTCTTCGCCCCAACCTCAGAGATTTCTGTCGAATATTCACATTCAACTGTAAAGACTATAAAAAAACTACTACTGCAATGCAGAGCCGTATATTGGGAGAGTTTGGCAAGTGGGTGTGGCGACGAAGGCGCCAGAGAGGAGGAAAGGGAGGAGAGCGCCAAAGAAGCGAGAGAGAAAGAAGGCAGCAAAGAGGAGACGACCGCCATTTTGATGCAACGCTGTCGGCGCGGAGCACTGTTGAGGCTATGCGTCGTCTGCTACAAGCTTATTTCTTTTTCGCCTGAATAAAAATTTGCGTTCAAACATGGAGAAACTTCATTCTTTAGCTTTTTAAGCCACCGAAGAATAACACTATATCATTTTATTGCCAGAGCCGCAATGAATGACCCTGCCGAAATGAATGAAAAGGCCCTCCCACTGGGACAGCCGAGTTCGCGCATGCGCTCACGCCTCTCGCTCTGTGCCGTGGGCTGATTGGCTCACTTGGGAGGGGGACACTACGGTAGCGAAATCATAGACTGGCCAAACCCTCCCAATAAATGGCTCTGCTGCAATGGAAAGATTTTCCTACCCTCATGCTCAACAAGTGTCGACTGGGGATACAACTCCAGTTCATACACTTACTGAGCATGAGGGTAGAGTGTACCAGCAGAGGGCAGGTGTCTGGATAGAAAGAGTTTAGTTGGCGCACCAAGAGGCTAACCGATAAAAATGGGTACTACTCTGAGAAAAATGACAAAAAAGCGCGGATCTCGACTTGGCACTAACAGCGGCACACAGTATCTATTTTACTGACTAAAGGGTACTCAATCATTATTTTCAGCTAACTAATCAAACTAAATATTCGTCCCGGCTTGCGTTTTAGGAAAATCTCTAAATTTACAAGAACTATAAGACGACGGCTTCAAAAAAAGCAATGGCAAAACCAACAATCGAATTTGCCTGCTCTCCAGTAACACGACATCTATGGCAGGCAGACCTGCAGTGCAAGCAAAAACAGAGTATGTCCTATGTATAATTTTTTTCGTGCTGCAAAGCAAGCGCTGGAAGGAGGTTTCACAACATTAACCAAATTTCTTGCGATCAGTCGAGAAAAAGTTAGAGCAGTGAACTTGTCCTTGCCCCCGGCATAACGTTTTAGTATTGCCCATGGAAACTCAAATAAATATGTAAATAAAAACAAAAGACTAACCCTCATAAAAAAATCTGTAACTTTGGCAAAGAAAAGTTATCTTGACACAAATATGTGGAATACAGTTGTACATCGTCCATTCGTGTGCTTAACCAATTTTGAGGCAAATCGGCGACGCTGAAAAGAAAACGCCCGAGTACCATTAAGAGAAAGACAAAAAGGATGCATACCTACACCAGAAAACTTTAGGACGACCACGGGCAGGAAACTCTGGTGATGCTCTTGAAGTGACTCCCTGCAATGGGCCTGCGCAGACCACAGAACAAGATCAGGCAGAGCTTGCAGCCATAAGGTGCTTCATACCATGAAGTTCCCGGAGCAGCTGCAATTGGAAGTAAAGTGCATTTCATTTCTCTGCAGAACAGAGAGTTTAATAGCTAGCATGCATTCATAACGTGATACAGTCATGAATGCACAGACTTTTCAATGCAGCACTATATCACCAAATTGTTAACCGTGCCGGGCAACACTCAAAATTGGAAGCATTATTCCAAACTATCTCAGCTTAAAGTTAACCATGGCAGAAGCTTCAAGCCATCCTTGCAAATTCAGTGCAGAAAGCAAGCCATGTGACCTTCTAGTTGGACGCCATGGTACGTCGAGCTTATAATCATGTGTCACGCCGTTTTTGCTGCAATGGCTTGTAGGGTCAGAGGTGGTCCAGCTTAAAAAGATACAAAGTATCAGACGTTTGTGAGTGGGGCCCTGGCCTAGTCTTCAGCTACATTGCGATGTAGGACGTTCCAACCGGGATGTTTGCTGTCTGTAACCATACGATCAGCTTGTACCCAGCGATTGTTCGAGCTCAGTACATGTGCTCGACAGTGCCGTTATTTGAGAAGCATTTTTATTAATGTTAAACATGACTGACTTACTGAGAGACTGCGTCTCAACGACTAATGACTTGGGATACCTGACTGAATACTGATATATTAACTAAATGCAAAATAATTACCTGGCAGCCATTATAATTTTCAACAGGCTGGGTCGACTCCTCATTAAGTCGAAGGAGTCGATGCGTAATAGGACAATACAAACAAAAATATGCCTTAGAATTCCTTTTGCACCACCGAAATGATGTGGTTTTGAAGGTAAGATACACAGTGTTCTTGATTTAGAAAGTGCCTCAGCTGTACAAACGCATATGCAGTAAGGGCACTTGCCAAGCCTATTCTCCTCAGCTCTGTCCAGGTTAAGCCGAGTTAGAGTATAGAAGTACACGCTCACTGACAGAATGAGAAAGGCAGGGAGAAATCTCCGTTGTTCCGCCACCAGCCAGCCTGCTACCTTCGATGACGTTTCAGCGTCTCATGAGCCTCGAGTGAGCACGTCCGTCCAAAGCGGGGTGAAAAGCACAAGCATGTGCTGGAGGACGCCCAGCCATTCTCTTTTTGTCATCGGCTATACTACATATTTTTAGTACGACATATTTTTAAGTGAGAAAAAGTATTGCAAATATGCAGTCCACCTTTGACCATAATACAAAATTCTGATAAAGATAACAACAGTGTATGCCTATTGCCATCCACCATTTTCCAAACAACTGCTCCCGCCTATCGGAACATCTACACATGTGGTGCGCAAGTGGGTTCAGGACTGAGAGGCTAGAAAACGAAGCGCTCACAAGGCTTGTCTGGCCCTTCAACCATGCGGGTACATTCGTCGCAAATCCCTGATTTCTAGCCAAATTATTTTAGAATGAGCAAATCTTGTCCACGCTCGAGGTAGATCACTGATTTCTGATTCCCCCATATTGTGCGAATCCTCCTTCAAACTGCGGTACAACCTGCAAATGAACTCTGTTGTGCTGCGGCACGCGTCCATGCTGCCTGCTTCAGAGGAAAACCACTGCTCGTGTTGAAGACAACATCCCACAACGTACAGGCAACAACGTTTAACGATCTAAAATAAAATTGATATCATTCAATAGACACAGATAGGCTCACAGAAGTGTCGACATCATGATTGTTGTTGTTGGTTTTACTCTTGCATACAAACAAAAGTGACCTCCTCTTTTCTCCGATGTACAGTAAAACCTCTTATCTTCATGACCCCTATTTCTTCTCGAATCGGTCACAGAGGACATATCACGGCCACTGAATTTCGCAAAATTAAAGGCTGCGAAAATTAAGGACTCGCCAACATTAAGGGGTTTACAGTACTTCCGTGTGTCACATGATGTTAACATTTCAAGGAGGCTGAAGGTATTGGTTTAAGAAAAAATGGCCAATGCAAAAAAAACGCCCTTCTCCAGGTTAGGCACGCGAGGTTCTTTTGCACTCCCTATAAGGTGGCAGATTTGTTTCGGCAGAGCTTTTGGTAAAACGGGGTCTCAAAACTAGCTATACTTGGCGTCAACTATTTTGTGCTGCATTGTAAAGGCTAGAGTAGCTTCGCAACAGTGCTTCAGCCCAGCACTGTTGCGAGAGCATGTGGTTTAGTGTTGCATCCCATTTGCATGGTCTAGAGAAACTAGCGCTGACAGAGTTGGAGCACTCCGGAATAATAACACGCCGCTGTGCATTTCTTATGAGTGGATTCGAGCCAGGCACATAGCCAGGGGGTGGGGGAGGGGGCTTGTGGCCCGAACCACCCCCCCTCGAAACAAAATCCTGGCTACGTGCCTGATTCAAACAAAGGTAAAAACAATATGTGTACTTACGGCGGCCATACTTGCCATACTTGCCTTTCCAAAGCATGATCACTTGTGCCTCGGTAGCATCGTCCAGTAAGAAGCACCAGCAACACGCCCATGAGACGCCGCCGACTCCTGGATTGAATGATGACCCGCCTCAGGTCTTGGAAGAAGATCCGGAACACTGCTTTATGCCAGATGTTGTATCTGGCGGGGCAGGGGCTAAAAGTAGAAATTAACAAATTTATCTGAAGCGATACATTCTAGCATAAACACTAGGATAGCAGGACTTTTTAGGTCAGTGATGCGGTTTTATTAAACGCAAATGGCTGGAGCCTAAAAATTTAATTTGCGACCTACAATATTTACAGGCTCAACCAACTCTGAATAAGTGGAACACTTGACATTAAAGATTGGTCTCACCATGACTGTCTACAAACATCCATATAATAATTTCCATGAACCTATGTATTTCAAGAAAATACTTGGTGCGAGCTGTTTAGAAAACCATAACACTTTTTAACACTAATAGAGAGCCTGTAGTGTGCCACAAATTAAGCAGTTTTCACTTCCTTATGAAGAGGGATTACACATCTGTGAACCTTAAAACTAGGCCTGCACTGAATTGCTTTCTTAAGTTGAATGTGCTATGCTCTGTTCACTATATAAATTTTTGCAGAGCTGACAAAGTGCAAGTTACTGTTTTTATTATACTTCACATCTCCCGACTGCTGGGCGTGAAAAGTACATAAGATTGCTGACACCAACGTAACACAATGATTATTTTAAGATATATAGTATTGTTTGGTATAGCAAGAGCGATGCCATCTGCGGGAAGTTATTTGTGTGACACCGTCAAAACTACATCTGCGGGCTTCACATGGTTCACATGTTAATCATGTCTGAAGACTCTTTTTTGTAATTGGAACTCCATCCAACCCAAGATTTGAATATGCCTTTTGCATTTTAGGCTTAGTAGTGCTTTTGCTGTATCACTTAAGAAATAGGTAAGAGGAATGCTTATTTCGAGTGGCATACCTAACACCTGGTGGCACGAGGACTCCCTGTCGCGACGCTAATCAAAAGTCACTGGCAGGGAGATGCTGCGATGCTCTTGTTGCTGGGATTACCTCCCCATGGTCCTGGCCAGGCCACAGAAGAAGATTGAGTCCAAGTTTGTGGCCACTAGGATCTCGAAATCTTGAGGCACCCAGGTAGCTGAAAATAAAAACAAATCACACTCAAGTACTTGGCAGAGATACATTACAATGAATAGCATATTCTTGAGTGATCAGCATATAGATCTCTTTATTTTTATACTTTGTACTTGTACTTATAAAAAAAACTGCCCCTTCACTGCCACAGCCATAGTCTCCCCTGAGGACAAGGCCATGTAGGCATTGAAATGATGGGTACCTAATTAAGGCAAATGATTAAACGCGTTTGTTTAACCCTCTTTTGCGCCAACCTGAGAGATTTCTGTCGTATATTCACATTCAACTGTAACGACTATAAAACACTACTACTGCAATGGTAAGACTTTCCTACCCTCATGCTCAACGAGTGTCGAGTGGGGATACAACTCCAGTTCATACACTCACTGAGCATGAGGATATAGTGCGCCAGCAGAGGGCAGGTGTCTGCATAGAAAGATTTTACTTGGCGCACGAAGAGGCTAACCAATAAAAATGGGTACTACTCTAAGCTAAATGTCAACAAAGCGCCGATCTCGACTTGGCATTAACAGTGGCACACAGTATCTATTTTATTGACTAAAGGGTACTCAATCATTATTTCCAGCTACCTAATCAAACTAAATATTCTTCCCAGCTTGCTTTTTAGGAAAATCTTTAAATTTACAAAAACTATTAAGACAACTGCTAAAAAAATGGCAAAACCAACAATCGAATTTGCCTGCTCTCCGGTGGCACGCCATCTATGGCAGGCAGACCTGCAGAATGAGCAAGCAGTCTAAAAAACAGGGTATGTCCTATGTATAATTTTTTTTCGTGCTGCAGAGCAAGTGCTGGAAGGAGGTTTTACGACAATCATTTTTCACAACCCAAGTTTTTGCAATCAGTTGAGAACAAGTTCGAGCAGTGAACTTGTCTTCGCCACTGGCATAACGTTTTAGTGTCGCCCATCAAGACTCAAACAAATTTGTAAATAAAAAGAAGACCAACCTTCATAAAAAAATCTGTAACTTTGGCAAACAAAAGTTATCTTGAGAAACATATGTGGGGTACAGTTGTACAGCCTCTATTCGTGTGCTTAACCAACTTTGAGGCACATCGGCGACAATGAAAAGAAAACGCCCAAGTACCATTGAGGGAAAGACAGAAAAAATGCATACCTACACCAAACAAACTTTAGGACGACCACGGGCAGGAAACTCCGGTGAGGCTCTCAGAGTAACTCCCTGCAATAGCCCTGCGCAGACCACAGAACAAGGTCCGGTCAGAGCTTGCAGCCATAAAGTGCTTCATACCATAAAGTTCCAGAAGCCACTGCAATTAGAAGTAAAGTGCATTTCATTTCTCTGCAGAACGGAGAGTTTAATACCTAGCATGCATTCATTAGGTGATACAGTCATGAATGCGTCGACTTTTCAATGCAGCACTATATCACCAAATTGTTAACCGTGCCGGGCAACACTACAAACCGGAAGCATTATTCCAAAATATCTCAGCTTAAAGTTAACCACGGCAGAAGCTTCAAGCAATCCTTGCGAATTCAGTGCAGAAAGCAAGCCATGTGACCTAGTAGTTGGACGACATGGTACGTCGAGCTTATAATCACGTGTCACGCTGTTTTTGCGGCAATGGCTTGTAGCGTCAAAAGTGATCCAGCTTAAAGAGATACAAAGTATAGACGTTTGTGAGTGGGGCCCTGGCCAAGTCTTAAGCTACATTGCGAGGTAGGTACTCAGACGTTGAAACCGGGATGTTTGCTGCCTGTAACCACGCGACCAGCTTGTGCCCAGCTATGGTTCGAGTTCAGTATATGACCTTGACAGTGCCGTTATTTGAGAAGCAGTTTTACAAATGTTAAAAATGACTGACTTACAGAGAGACTGTGTCTCAACGACTAACGACTTGGGATACCTAACTGAATACTGATATATTAACTAAATGCAAAACAATTATCGGGCAGGCATTATATTTTTCAACAGGCTGGGTCGACTCCCCATTTAGTCGAAGGAGTCTATGCGTAATAGGACAATACAAACGAAAATATTCCTTAGAATTCGTTTTGCACCCCCAAATGATGTGTTTTTGAAGGCAATATACACAAGGTACTTGATTTAGAAAGTGCCTCAGCTGTACAAATGCATATGCACTAAGGGCACTTGCCAAGCCTATTCTCCTCTATCGAGGTTAAGCCAGGTTAGAGTATAGAAGTACACGCTCACTGACAGAATGAGAAAGGCAGGGAGAAATCTCCGTTGTTCCGCCACCAGCCCGCCTGCTACCTTCGATGACGTTTCAGCGTCTTATGAGCCTCGAGTGAGCACATCCGTTTAAAGCGGGGTGAAAAGTAGAAGCACGTGCTGGAGGACGCCCAGCCATTCTCTTTTTGTCATTGGCTATACTACATATTTTTAGTATGACATATTTTTAAGTGAGAAAAAGTATTGCAAATAAGCAGTCCACGTTTGACCATAATACAGAATTCTAATAAAGATAACAACAATGTATGCATATTGCCATCCACCATTTTCCAAATAAGTGCTCTCGCCTATCGGAACATCTACACATGTGGTGCGCGAGTGGGTTCAGGACTGAGAGGCTAGAAAACAAAGCGCTCACAAGGCTTGTCTGGCCCTTTCAACCATGCGGGTACATTCGTCGCAAATCCCTGATTTCTAGCAAAACTTTTTTAGAATGAGCAAATCTTGTCCACGCTTGAGGTAGACCACTGAATTGTGATTCCCCCATATTGTGCGAATCCTCCTTCAAACTGCGGTACAACCTGCAAATGAACTCTGTTGTGCTGCGGCACACATCCATGCTGCCTGCTTCAGAGGAAAACCACTGTTCGTGTTGAAGACGACATCCCACAACATACAGGCAACAAGGTTTAACGAACTAAAATAAAATTCATATCATTCAATAGACACAGATAGGCTCACAAAGTGATGACACCATGATTGTTGTTGTTGGTTTTACTCTTGCATACGAACAAAAATTACCTTCTCTTTTCTCCAATGTACAGTAAAACCCCTTATCTTCATGGCCCCTATTTCTTCTCGAAGCGGTCACAGAGGACATAATCACGGCCACTAAATTACGCAAAATTAAAGGCTGCAAAAACTAAGAGCTCGCGAACATTAAGGGGTTTACAGTACTTCCGTGTGTCACATGATGTTAACATTCAAGGAGGCTTAAGGATTGGTTTAAGAAAAAATGGCCTATGCCAAAAGAAAACGCTCTTATCCAGGTTAGGCACGCAACATTCTTTTGTACTACTATATATAAGGTGGCAGATTTGTTTCGACAGAGCTTTTTTTAAATAGGAGTCTCACAGCTAGCTATACTCAATGTCAACATATTTTGTTTGTGCTGCATTGTAAAGGCTAGAGTAGCTTCCACAGTGCTTCAGCCCAGCACTGTTGCGAGAGCATGTGGTTTAGTGTTGCATCTCATTTGCATGGTCCAGAGAAACTAGCGCTGACATGTTGGAGCACTCCGGAATAATAACACGCCGACTATAGAAGCATTGAGAGATGCGCGCATGCGAACCGTGCATTTCTTGAAAGGAGTGGATTCGAGGAAAGGTATAAACAATATGTGTACTTACGGCGGCCATACTTGCCTTTCTCAAGCATGATCACTTGTCCCCCGGTAGCACCATCCAGTAAGAAGCACCAGCAACACGCCCATGAGACACCGCCGACTCCTGGATTGAATGACGACCCGCCTCAGGTCTTGGAAGGAGATCCGAAACACTGCTTTAGGCCAGATGTTGTACCTGGCGGGGCAGGGGCTAAAAGTAGAAATTAACAAATTTATCTGAAGTGATACATTCCTATAGCATAAACTCTAGGATAGCAGGATTGTTTAGGTCAGTGATGTGTTTTAATTAAACACAGAAATGGTTGGTTTATGTGATGAACCAGCAGCCCCCGTTTTGCATAAGTGTAACGCAGTGTCTAACGTTACGTCCGACGGAACCCGAAATAAGAATTAAAGTTACGCCCAACGTATCTTTACGTCAAGCATTCGAGTTAGGTCCGACGTAACCCAAAATAAAATTAAAGTTACCGTATTTACTCGAAAATAGGTCGACCCCTATTTATTGAACCCACTGAGAATTAAAAAAAAAAGTCAAATATAGGTCGACCTTTTTTTTTATTTATTTTTAAGAACAGGGGAAAGTTTGGGCAAAAGGAAGAAACAAACCTTTATTTACAGTACTTTTAGCTAAATCACGGGGCGATGCCAAAAACTTAATCACCGTCAGAACTTCCGGGCATGTCATCGTCGTCCGAAGCTTCGTCAGCTTGGTAGACATCCTCGGAAATTCGCAACAATACCTAACTGACACCGTTGTAAAATGACGTCAAGAAGAAATGAAAAGAAGGTGGAGACGGGCGAAGCGACGAAAGACAAAATACAAAGACGCAAGCAACGCCCCGAGTCGAGTCGCCTTGAGCAACATGCGAGCCGAACTCACGTCAAGCAGCAAACAAAAGTAATCTTCGCTT
This sequence comes from Ixodes ricinus, assembly GCA_037355805.1. NCBI lineage: Eukaryota > Metazoa > Arthropoda > Arachnida > Ixodida > Ixodidae > Ixodes > Ixodes ricinus. The sequence goes on from JAZHYW010051280.1 coordinate 54,985, forward strand.
TTTTTTTTTTTGTGCGCGTTTGGGAGGATGGAGGGCAAAGTGCATGGCGCATCGCGTTCCTCTCCCTCCCCTTCCCCGTAGCCCAGCGAGGGGAACGCTACAGGCGCAATGGCGAAACGGCCACTGCGGGCGGGCCGTCGGCTGCTGCTGTTGTTTCGGTTGTTTTCGTGCACCAAAAGCTTTTTGAAACAAGAAGCGGCGCGGCTCTACGGCAACGCCAGCTCGGTGATTCGATAGCTCCATGCCCCCGGTAGGGTCGCAAAATTTGGTCGCGAATGTAGGTCGAAACTCTTTGGTTACGATTTCCGAAAAAAAAAAAAGGTCGACTTATATTCGAATTAGTCAGCCGCGCGACGAGACACACATTATGAAACCGATTGGTGCAAGCGACCGAGGCGACGTTTTCTAGAAACCCGAAAACCGAGCGACGCAAGCAGCGATAGTGAGAAATCTTCGTCGCTCGTCGCCGTCTCGTTGATCGCTATATTGCTTATATGCCGTTCAGAAAGGCGCTCGATACTCTTTCATACTTAGCGTGCAACGCTGTCAAAGCTACTGGCGCGAGCGCGTGGCTTCATCTATGGTTTTGTTTGCGCGAGAACGCGTGCAAATGATCAACGAGATCCAAGCCCCATGCTCGCGCCAGTAGCTTTGACAGCGTTGCACGCTAAGTATGAAACAGAGTACAAGTGCTTACCATAGCATTGGGACCAGCCTCGCTGGCCTCGCATCCAACCGTAACCAGTCTTGTCTTTTTTTTTTAAGCCGCCCAGGTAGAAGTTAACATCGTACATCCATCGTTTTCAAGCATGGCTCCTCGTTGATCGGCTCGATTTACATTTTCGGTAAATGACAAACCGTGATGAAGCACAATTATTCTAGCACAAAATTGTCACGAACACTTGGCACGCATGCTTACACTGAAGCGCACCTAACTTAATTTAAAAGTAGAACGAAAAGGGGACGAGATTCGCTTACCGCTTCACGGAAAGACAGACGCCTTCGGATCCTAGGCCTACCGGCCGAACTTCGAAGTCGGCGATCGGACGAGGCGAGCTGGCCGCGCTGCGCTGACTCATGCTGACCACACCTGGGTGAACTATGAGAGGCGCTGTCGAGTGGAGAACCAGAGTCGCAGTAGAAACGGACCGCCAAACATCTGTCCCGTACAACGAACGAGACGACGTCCCCAACGCGGCTACGTCTCCGCCATCTTCTCCGCGACGACGGGAAGCAGTGTTGCCGCACTGCCACTTCGGATTTTCCCTCGTCGAGCGGCGAAAATTCCCTTTTTTTCCCACAACACCATTTTAGTGACAGAAGTCGTTTTTAAGATACGCATGATGCCAAGTATATTTAAATACAGCAACACCTCACCATTGTTTTTGTTTTGTCGAAGTTTGCATCGCACAAATTACGAAATGTAGAAGTTGACATTCGGCATCTGGTCTCCCTCCGCTTCTTTCCCGCACGCTATATTGGTTGAATGAACCAGGGGAACTAAATGAAGGCAAGCGGGCCATTAACTAAACTAAAATCGCCTGCTCGTTTTCGTGATGTGAAAGGAAACCCCACCCACTGTGCAATCCAAGATCTATCGCACTGACAGAGGACGTGGGTGCGTAGCTAGCGGTGAGGAAAGCGCGCGAACCGGCAGTACTGTACCGAAAGGCGTGCAGCACGCACATGATGTAAGTCGTGATGAATTAGATTGGCTCTTCAAAACAGCAAACTGTCTGAGTAGCTAGTGCCACTTCCTTTCTCTTGTTCGATGCATATAACAAAATTACGAAATTTCGGTTTAGTTTAAAAAATATATATATATATATAATATATATATATATATATATATATATATATATATATATATATATATATATATTTCCCACGTTTCACATGTGTTTAAATTCTGGTTTCCCTTTTTCCCTAGCTGTCATGCTTTTTCCCACAATATGGGAAATTTCCCACGATTCGGCAACACTGACGGGAAGCGGGGAAGCCGAGCAGCGGAAGCGGACGTTACTGGGCGGCCGCTTTACGTTTCGCTTTTAGCCGACGCCGGTTTCGGTTGCCGAATCGTGGGGTTCCAGCTGGTTTTGACGAGAGGAGCCACGAAAAGACGCCGAGTTGGCCGTGTACGAGTCACGGTACGAGCAACGGGCCGTTGGCCGCTGTCGACCGGTGACGCGGTATCCTCGGCTTGGCGTCACGATCGGTTTGTTGCCGTGCACGTTGGCTTTGCTATGCGGTACGGCTGGTGCGGCTGTCGAATACTTGTGTGCACATTATTCGAGACAGTTGCCCCAAGACGTCGCCGTGAAGAGTTGACCGAGGAATTTATGTAAGCTCAACTTCGGTCTATGTTCCGTGTCGACATGTATGGCATATGTAACGATACCGTTGGTAAATGGTGGACGTTTCGTTGGAAGCTGGCGGTCGCCTTTCTGCATGTATGATGTGGTGATACCAGTGGTCCTGTGACGTAAGCGTTGGCTGGAAAGATGACATTCGCTACGTCATCGGACGCAAAATCATAGCAGCCACACCGCATCACATCGGCAAGCAAACTGGCTGCGAGTTAGTCAGACGAGGAGCCATACCGGTGCCGGTTTCTCCAGTTATGTAAAACGCCAAACCAAATCAGCTGCATGCGTAATTACACGAAATTAATGTGGTGTTATACCAGAACTGCACAAGCAGCAGATAGTTTTCTTGTACGTTTTTCCAATAGGGTTTCTTGACTGAAAGGACTTCAAAACCCAGCAGGCCCCCTCGCTCGATGGGCACTAACACTCCAGCGCTACAAGCACACCATTGAGTACAAGCGCGGTGTGACTAACCACGTGGCAGATGCGCTGTCCTGTGCTCCACTTCTCGGGCAGGAGATGCAGGTGGATCCCGACTTGGTGGCGGTGGTTATCTCCGTGCCGTGTCACCATGGATTCAAGATGGGGAACACTGGTGAGCAGAGAGGAGCTCTGGACGGCCCAGCAAGTCGATGGGCTCTGCCAACGGGTGAAGCAGGCCCTGGCAGAACGGAGCCCAACCGACGCCAGGGGTCCTGGAGTGTTCGACTTATACCTGCTGAGCAGCGACAATATCCTGCTGAGGTATATCCACCAGGAAGAAGACGAGGCCTGTGGTTCACCGTTCCGGTCCGTGATACCTCGCAAACTGCGTAAGTCCTTCATGAGATATATGCATGACTCCGCATTGGCCGGACGCAGCAGTGGGAGCAAGACTTACGAAAAGTTAGCCCAAATTGCAACGTGGCCCGGTATGAGACACGACGTAATGAGGTACACGCGCAGTTGTACGGCGTGTCAGAAGGCAAAGCCACGAGGGGGACAACCACCAGGCTTAATGAAATCGGTCGAAAGTAGATACCCTTGGGAATCCGTTGCATGCGATGTGTTCGGACCTTTCCCCCGTAGTCCGCGAGGAAACCAGTATTGCCTTATAGGTACGGACCACTTCACAAAATAGGTTGAACTGTTTCCTGTGCGCAAACTTGACTTCAGGAGAATCCGGGATTGCCTTCTCGTGACATTTGCTCGGTTCGGCTTTCCTGCAACACTCATTACAGACAACGCTTTTTATTTTATTAGCAGGGCGTTCGTGGACGCTTGCAAGGCATTGGGGATACGGCACAAAAAACGTCGTCGTACTACCCACAGGCGAATATTACGGAAAGAGTAAACCGAAACCTCAAAATGATGCTAGTCACGCACACAAAGCAGCACAAGGATTGGGACGCGAAACTGGCGGAAATGGCATTCGCCACCCGCACAACAGTGAACTGGTCTACGGGTTTATTTTACCCCAGCCCTACTGAACTTCGGAAAAGAGCTCGTGTTTCATTTCGAAAATGGTCTTCTTTGCACAGATCAAGCACGCGTGCAGCGCACCACGACGCCGTTCGCAGCAGATCTCCAGCAGCGCCTCTTTGGGAACCTACGTGAAGCTCGAGAGAACCTAGACATCTTGAGACTCCAGCAAGCGGTCCAGTACAGCAAAGGGAGACGTAATTTCAGGTTCAATGTAGGACATCTGGTGATGAGGCGAACTCATCCTCTGAGTGATGCAGCTAGGAGCTTCACGGCGTCTCTGGCCAATAGGTGGGAAGGCCCCTACCGCATAAGCAAAGCACTATCTGACGTCGCTTACAAGCTGGTGCATTGCGAGTCCGGTGAAGTGTGCGGGTCCATTCATGTTACCCACATAAAACCTTTCAATGAACCCCAAGAGTTAGAAGTGCTCCAGGATCTAGCTGAAAGTGATCCTTATCACTGCCTACGAATTCCTACACCACCGCCGCCACGGTACAACATGAGGCGGTGGTGAGGACTGCGAAAGAAGGCACAGAAGCTCCTACAGTTTTAGTGGGAGACCTTTTTACGTTAGGGAGGGGAAGAGCATAGAGGGGGGCACCTTGCGGGAGGGTCCTTGCCACTGCAGTTGGAAAGACGCCATCAAGCGGCGCAGCCACTTATTTCGGCTGAATATGTTCTCATTCGGTGCTTAGAGGGCAAGACGACGGGTAGGTCGCCTGTCAGTGTTCCGTTCTCGTATACATCTCTTCCCTAACGGATAACATATCTCACTTTATTAGAGCGAGGCCACGGGTAGGTCGCCTGTCAGTGTTCCGTCCTCGTATAATCTCTTCCCTAAGGGATAATATATCACACTTTATTAGAGGTGCCCGTCTGGTTTGTCTTGTAACCGCAGACGGTCCAAACCACCGCCGGAGGAACCCGCCATACCAGCGGCCCCCAAGGTGGCGCACAGGGGAGCAACAGGCAGAGCCAGGCGCCCCGGACGTTGCCTGCCTCCGTCCGTGCCGCGGGCATGGAGGTTCACGGAACGGCGACCTGGGTCGTCTGGCCCGAACGTTCCGCGGGCCCCGTGGGCTATGTGTCGAGGGCTCCCTGGGTGGAGCAGCCCCGGCCCCTGGTTTGCGAGCCCTCCGACTCTAACCCCCTCCGTTCCGTGGACGGACCCTGGCGCAGCGCCATGGCGGTGACCCTCCGGCGCCCATCACCGAGGAGGAGCGCGCCACTCTCTGCTTGGTGTGCGGCGTGCTAATTGTCCACTGGGAATACCACCGACATGGCGCCCTGCACGCTGCGCGCCGAGCAGTGAGAAACGCGGCCTTGGCCGTGGCGTTTCGCCCGCTTACGGAGGACGACGCCACGGCTGCGCTGGTTATTCTGCACCGTATTCGCCCGGGGGCACTTCGGGGCGCCGAAAACGAGCCGGACCCCGCGCTGCTCCTGGACCAGCTGGACCTGCGCCCGGGCTCCCCTGAAGGAGGGAGGAGTGTGGTGGCTGCCGCCACACTGCTCCGGCAGAGGGCAAGATGCCCGACGGCAGCGCCACGTGAAGGCAGGGCGCAGCTGGGGGGGGGGGGGGGGGGAGGAGGCGCAGGGGATTCGGGGTGGAGACAGAGAATAAACAAGACGTAAAGAACCCTTCCTTGTGACTACGTGTTCTTCCGCGGTGGACCGCACGGACGAGAACCCGGGGCTCCAAGGTGTGGGCAGGAACACCTACACAGTATACCATCCAATTTTGTTGATGAGATCGCTTGTTACATGGGCGATGTGCGGACGAGGGTTGTCCTGATGAAAACGCACTCCCTTCGTGAGCATGCCTCTCCTCTTGTTTTGAATCGCGCGGCGAAGGTTCTTCAACGTCTCACACTAGCGGTCCGCATTGATTGTTGTACCGGCAGGCATGAATTCGCACGACAATAATCCCTTCCTTTCCCAAAGGACGCCCCGCAGGGGCACCTGTGAAAGCAGGTGTTTGGAGAGTGGCGTCTCCACGGACCCCGAGCCATGCGGGTTCGCCCGCCCACGTCTGGCTGTGCGTGGCTTTCCCGTGTCCGGGGAAAAGGGCATCCTGGTGGTTGAGCCGAGCCCGGGGTAGGTTTGGACCCTTCGGGGCCCCCCGGGCGAGGCAATACACCACTTCGGCCCCCGCTTCCCGTAGACGGGAGTCCTGGCTTGGCCCGACCAGGATGATTCAGTCTAGTCGCCACTTCTACTATCCCCTCCCTTCTTTTACCCTTGTTTTCACCTTCTTTTCACTCTTCTCATTTCTCTTCTTTCCTTTTCAACTCCTTTGGCGGCAAGGGCTAACCTTGGGTGGCGATAGACCCCTTGTCTAGACCCACACCTGGTTATAGTTCCTGGGCAGTGCTAATAGCATAACGTCTCCAGCAAAGCCCTTTTTGTTATGGTGCGTTATCTATTCCCTTGTTGGGCTCCGTGGTGGGCGGCACACCACAGGTTCCGAACAAACTTCGCCTCTCATGGCAACCCCCAAACCAAAACCCCCAGTTCTGGACGTGCCGCTAAGAGGCATCGTCCCGAACGAACAGTCATAGTCAAAGATAAGGAAGATGAAACTTTGTCAAGATTCATGGTGATACACTCTGAGGTTCCTGACAAACCTCTCTCTAAGATCTCACCATTTCTTGTAGCGAAGGTTCTCGACAATCAAATCGGTGGTGATTACAAAGCAAAGAAACTGCATTCTGGTGATCTGCTTGTTGAAGTTGCTAAAAAGTCCCAGAGCATTACTCTTCTAAAATTGACATCGCTAGGTGACATACAGGTAACAGTGAGCACACACAGAACCCTCAACACCATTCGAGGGGTGATTTCAGAAGATGATCTTCTTTCCAGTAGTGAAGACGAGATCTTGGAAGGCCTTCGGGCATCTAGAGTAGTGGCAGTCAAACGCATTATGACGAAACGTGATGGTGCAGAGGTGAAAACTAAACACCTTATCCTGACGTTTGAACGTCACACGCTTCCTGCACTCGTCAAAGCTGGCTACTTGAATTGTCGTGTCAGACCGTACGTCCCAAACCCACAGCGATGCTTCCGTTGCCAGCGTTTTGGTCACGGGTCGCGCAGCTGTCGGGGGAGGGAGACTTGTGCAAAGTGTGGGAGCCACGACCATGTGGCCGACGTCTGTGAAGGTTCAGTTGCCTGCGCGAACTGCAGGGGTCCTCACCCTGCTTACTCTCGGTCCTGCCCTGCTGTGGCGACAAGAAAAGGAAATCCTTACCTTACGAGCCAAAGAGAACTTATCGTACCCTGAAGCAAAACAAAGGTTTTCCTTCATTTCCAAAGGTACCTACTCCGACGCGGTGCGCAGGGGCCCTGCACCACGTACGGAGTCCAGGGCCACTCAGTTCTCTCTTGAGGACTTGGCAGGCCCCTTTCAGGCCCCGAAACAACTTGCGGGGAAGCAGGGTGCCCCAGGTAACGCTGGGAGCGCACAGACTCTCCCCAGTCGATTCAGGCACGACCTCCGGCTGACCGGCAGCCTCGTGCCAGTGGCTCTTCTCAAGATGGGGAGCGAGGCCGTCCTTCCAATTCCTCGGAGGCGGCCCGCCTTGTTACGGAGCAACAGGGCCCACCTGCTGCTCCATCAACGTCAAAAGAAGTTGAAAGCGTGAATGCGGGAGGGTCCCGGCCTGGTACGTCGAAGCCTTCTTCGGCGGGGTCTGGCCGTGGCCGGAAACTCGTGGCTCAGGTCTCCGACCACGTCGGAACTGGCAAACCTGCGTCCAAAGTTCAGGATGCAGTGGGAGCTGTTGACATTGCCGACTCCTCCGGTCCTTCCTCGGATCAGGAGGAGATGGAATGGCAAACCGCTAAATCAAAACAAAAAGGAAAAAAGCCTGTGGTTCCTCCTTAGGGTGTAGCACATGCAGAATTGCTTTAATTTATTTATGAAATGTTTTATCCTTTAAAATGGGCTCTGTAATTCTTCAGTGGAGGTGCCGTGGCTTATTCACTGACCTTGCTGATGTTGAGTTCCTTTTAGAAAAGTATAAGGCATCTGCCTTATGCTTGCAGGAAACACACTTGAACACATCTCACACTAACTTTCTGAGACGCTACAGTATGTTTCGTAAAGACCACCCTAGCACGTCCGTTTCTTGTGGCGGCGTTGCGGTGGTGCTTCCAAAACACATTCCATGCGCAGAGGTTCCGCTTCAGACGCCACTCGAAGCTATCGCTGTTCGTCTCTTGTTGCATAAAGCCATAACTCTATGTTCAGTGTCTTTTCCACCTTCTCTTTCTCTGAAGCGACAAGATCTCGACTCTCTTTTAAGCCAGCTTCCAGAGCCCTTTCTTTTACTCGGTGATTTTAACGCACATAGTTCCCTTTGGGGAAGTGATCATACAGATACACGTGGAAAGATAATCGAATCCATATTATTTTCACATCCACTATGCATTTTTAATACTGGTCATCCTACATATTTTAGTCCTTCATCCTTGTCATCTACATGCATCGATCTTTCTATTGGCAGTGGAAATCTGGTACCTGATTTTTCATGGACCGTTGATCAGAATCCACATGGAAGTGACCACTTCCCCATTATTTTAAAATGTAACGACACTCCTCAGTCTTCACCTACGCGCCATCCACGCTGGAAGTTTGAAAAAGCAGACTGGAGCCTTTTTAAGCAGTCGTCACTCCTGGCCTATTCTCGCCTCGATCAGCTTTCGATCGATGAGCTCAACCATCTTTTAACATCCCATATTCTCACTGCAGCGTCACTCTCAATCCCTCGTTCGTCTGGACAGCTTCCTAGACGACCGAAGCCATGGTGGAATGAAGACTGTAAAGAGAGTCGCAAACAGCAAAACAAAGCTTGAGTATTCTAAGACGTTATCCAACTCGGGATAACCTGATATCTTTCCGAAAAATGAAAGCTCGTGCAAGGTACATCCGTCGCAAAGCGAAACGTGAGAGCTGGCAAAATATATGCGTCCTCTATCAATTGCAATACTTCTCCCAAGGAAGTATGGGACAGGATTCATAAAGTAAACGGCTCGTATCATGCTTTCACCATTCCACTTCTTTCTAGAAATGGAAAATGCCCCAGTAGTCTTGAAGAGCAGGGCAACATCCTTGGTGAGCATTTTGAATTTATTTCCAGCTCGCAGCACTATTCGCCTGCATTTCTGCAACATAAAACGAAAGCTGAAAGCACGGTACTGAAAACATCCGGTGGTGAACGCGAAGCTAATAATGCCCCCTTTACCTTACACGAACTGAACATAGTGCTCCAAAACTCTAAGTCATCGGCTCCTGGTCCAGATGGTATTCATTACTATATGCTTCAACATCTCCATCCTTCCACACTTGATATTGTTCTATACCTTTTTAATCGTATTTGGTTCGAGGGCTACTTTTCATTGGACTGGAGAATGGCAACAATCATACCCATACTCAAGCCCGGTAAGGAGCCATTCTGTGCGGCTAGTTATAGGCCTATCGTTTTGACTAGCTGCTTTGGAAAGACTCCTGAAAGAATAATTAATAGAAGACTGATATATTTCCTTGAACTAAACAAACATCTAGATGTGAACCAATGCGGGTATCGTTCGTCTCGGTCCACTGTTCGACCATTTAGTACGGCTGGAGACAGTCGTGCGGGAGGCCTTCGTTCATAGACAACATTGCCTATCTGTATTTTTCGACCTCGAAAAAGCCTACGATACAGCCTGGCATTTTGGTACACTGAGGGACTTGTATGATCTGGGTATTCGCGGTCGAATGCTTCGTACCATTGAGAGCTACCTCAGCAGGCGCACCTTTCGTGTTCAGATAGGAACAACTTTATCTAAAGTGTTTGTCCAGGAAAATGGCGTTCCTCAGGGAGGCGTTCTTAGTGTCACTTTGTTTATTGTCAAAATGAACTCCCTTGCATTGGCTATGCCCCCATCGGTGCAATATTCACTCTATGTAGACGACCTTCAGATCTCTGTGTCTTCTTGCAATCTGTCACTGTGTGAGCGACGAATTCAGCTAACCATCAATAAGCTATCAACCTGGGCCAATCAAAATGGGTTTAAGTTTTCCTCAGATAAAACAGTTTGTGCGTGCTTTTCTCGGAAACGCGGACTATTTCCAGAGCCTGTTCTGGCACTAAACAATGCCACAGTTTCTGTGAAGTCTGAGCACAAGTTTCTGGGTCTTACATTTGACAGCAAACTAACCTTTGGTGCCCATATCAAGAATCTAAGATTAAAAGCTCACAAATCACTTAATATTCTTGAAAGTTCTGTCCCACCGATCCTGGGGTTCTGACCGGACATGCCTTTTGAGGATATATCGCTCGATAGTGCGATCACGACTGGACTATGGCAGTATTGTTTATGGTTCAGCTAGGCCTTCCACTTTAAAAATGCTCGACCCTATCCATCATCTTGGGTTGCGATTGGCGACGGGTGCCTTTCGCACGTCTCCTGTGCCACGTCTGTATGCAGAGGCCAACGAGCTGTCTCTTGAGAAGAGAAGATTTTCACTGGGCTTTATGTATTCCCTGAGAGTCAGGTCTATCTCTGATCACCCTGCGCGAATGGCTGTGGAAGACATGCGCTCTGAAAGGGTGTTTCAAAACAAAGCCACAACTGTGCCTCCCTTCTCTTTGAGACTGAAAAGTGCCAGTGAGAACATGGGACTCGATTGGAGGCCCCCTGTAGTGCAGTCTACTGTTGCAGGAGCACCTTGGGAGCACCCTGTCATTAAGTGTGACCTTTCACTCACGCGATACAAGAAAGCTGATACTCCCAATGGTGTGTTTCTTCAGGAATTCCTTGCACTGCAAAGTCAGTATGGCGAATATGTAAGCTTTTACACAGATGGTACAAAGACTGAATCTGTTGTTGGGTGTTCTATGATTGGCCCGACAGTTCAACTTGTTAGGCGAATCAACTCCTCTGCTTCTATTTTTACAGCAGAACTCTATGGTCTGCTTCTAACCATAAGCTACATACTGGATGAAAAGCTGTCTCACTCCATCGTATACACCGACTCCCTCAGTGCATTGCATGCACTGTCTTCACTAACACCTCTCAAGCACTTCCTGCTCCTTGAACTGCGAAATAAGGTTGTTGCTGCCTCAAGACAGGGATACGAAATCATATTCTGCTGGATTCCCAGCCACGTGGGCATTCCGGGCAATGAGGCAGCAGATCGCGCAGCAAGTACTTGCGTGAAGCGAACAGTTGATTTCCACAACATTCCTTATGCAGACTACAAAGGCCTTCTCAGGCGTCACGTTAAGTGCAAATGGCAGGCTGAATGGGATCAAGAAATCAGCAACAAGTTGCACATGATCAAACCTCTTTTGAGCGAATGGCAGAGTGCACGCCACCAGGAACGCTTTTTGAGGTTGTCCTTTGCCGGCTCAGGATTGGTCACACTCATCTGACTCATGGCTACCTCCTTCGTGGGGAAGATGCCCCCACTTGTGAGCAGTGTGACAATGCCTTAAGCATTCTACATATTCTAGTTGAATGTCCTGCTTATCATGAAAAACGTCTTTTGTATTTTTCGCAACTGTATCAAGAACAAGTCCCACTACACCCAGCTCTGCTCTTAAGTGATGATTCTCTTGTGACACACACTAATGTTTTCAAATTTTTAGATAGTATCGGCCTTCTACACCGATTGTAGCTTTCTTAACCTACAGATCATGCCCATCACTTTTTTACCTTTTGGTACCCCATTACCATCTTTTATCTAATCACTGGCTACTAAAGCCTCTTTCTTCTTTCTAAACCTTTTCCAGCAATAGTCTTGTTTTTGGCGCTCTATGGCCTTAGTAGCTTTTGCGCCACAAACACCAAATCAACCAACCAATCCCAAAGGACGCTCGCCATCTTTTTGCCGGCAGACAGTGTTTGTTTGAACTTCCGCGGCTTTGGCAACTCTGGATGTTTCCACTGACGGGATTGTTTCGCTTCCGGTGGCGTGTAGTGGACCCAGGGCTCGTCCCCAGTGACAATAGATTCCAAGAATTCCTCGCTATTGGTTTCGTTGGCCTGAAGAAATTCGCGGGCCGCTTGAACACGTTGCCGTTTGTGGTCTTCCGTATGTATTCTCGGGAACCACCTTGCACAAACCTTGGCATGCCCTAAATGGTCTGTAAAAATTTTGTCAATGCAGGTCTTGCTGACATCAGGGATCATCGCGCAGCAGAGGTCGGCATTTTAGGTCGCCCTCACTCACCCTCATCCTCACTGCCACACTCACCTTAGCCCCTCACTCCCCCTCCCCCTCACAGCTACACTCACGTTCAGCATTTCACTCACCCTCATCCTCACAGTCACACTCACCTTCAGCCCTTCACTCACCCTCACTGAACCTCACGCGCCTCACGCACTCACCACCCTCACGCAATCATGACTGTCACGCCCCTCACCGCCCTCACGGCCCTCATGGCCCTCACGTCTCTCACCGCCCTCACGCCCCTCACTCACTCATGGGCCTCACGCTCCTCACGCCACTCACCGCCCTCATGCCCCTCACTCACTCGCGGCCCTCACGCTCCTCACGCACTCACCACCCTCATGGCCCTCACAGCCCTTACGGCACTCACCACCCTCATGGCCCTCACAGCCCTTACGGCCCTCCCGCACTCATGCCCCTTACGCACCCACGGCCCTCACGCCACTCAGGCTCGCTTCAGACGAGGCAATTTCGCCCAGAAACTTGACGTCACAACACCAGCAACACGGGCCGCCCGCGTTCACACGCAGCAACCAATTGCTGCAATTTGCCATCATCATCATGCAATTGTGTTTTTCTTGCACTGTTTTTATGCATTTAAATTTCGTTGAGAATACTAATGCATCTTTCTAAAACAGTTTGTTTCCAAAAACGATCATTTTCAAACCAGAACCAAGACTTTTGTTGTCATCATCACCGGAACGAGGTATCACGTGAAAATATAGCGTCCCAGATTGGATGCAGCGCTTCAAACGTCTTTGAATTGCTCCGAGTTGCTCGCTTGTTTCGAGGCCGGACACGATCTCAGCAATTCGTGTCGATCTAGAAAAAGTTAGGGAACAACCCGCCAGCAATACCAAAATTGCTGTGAAAGTTGCTCCGTCTCAAGGGGGCCTCACACACTCACCGCCCTCACGCACTCATGGCCCTCAAATCCCTCACGCAGTCGCCGCCCTCACACCCCTTATCCCCCTGACCCCCCTCACGCCCCTCACGCACTCAAGGCCCTCACACCCCTCACGCACTCACCGCCCTCACGGCCCTCATACCCCTCACGCACTCATGGTCCTCACGCCACTCACCGCCCTAACGTCCCTCACGCACTCATGGCCCTCACACCCCTCACGCACTCACCGCCCTCATGGTCCTCACGTACTCACGGCCCTCACAGCCCTCACTCACCCTCACACTCATGAATTTTCCTGGTTCAGAAACTCATTCACCCTCACCTCACCTGTTAAGATGAGGGTGAGTGAGGGCCCTCATGAGTGAGGTTTGCCGAGGTATGTCTAGCAGAGCTCCCGAACCGTCACCCTTCGATCTTTCAGCATTGTTTCTTCCACTTTCGCAATCGTTTCGTCCGAAACCGGTGACCGTTCAGAACGCTGTTCGTCATGGACGTCTGTATGTCCGTCTTTGAATTTTCTGCACCATTTGCGCACATGTGTGCTCATACACTTTTCGCCGTAGACTTCACACAGTTGGGAAATAATGTCCTCCGGCGCAGTGTTTTTGCACACAAAAACGAATCACAGAGCGTAATTCGCACCTGGCGGGAGAAGCGAGTGGGAGCTCCTTCTCTAGCGGCTGCCAAGCCAAAACTGAGCGTCGCAGACAGCTCACCGGGGCGGGGACTGGGTGAGGGGGAACCAACCTACACGCAAGTGTCGCCGGATCCCGCGTAACAACGTTTCTTGCGAGTGCATTTCCTTGGGAACCTTATTTTAAGGACAACCTCGTTTATCCTGTATGATTTATGATGTGTTTGTTGGACACAAGAAATTTCTCATACAAATTCCTTTTTCACTAGGATATCGTCTGGAGATTGTTCCGAGAACATCATAGTCCAGGACGCGTGATGCGTGAGCTGTTGGAGGTGTGCAACGTCCATTTTGTTGAAGAGCTGTATTACCTTGGCATAGCGGCCATGTTTCGGAAGGTAGTGGAACGCTCCGCTGAGGAGGGCTGCGTGGTCGGAGCCAGGGAGACTGGTGGTCAGCTCGCAACGGGACACGAGAGATGGATTTGTGGTGAACACCAGGTCCAGGAATGCTGTCCGGTGACCTCTGGATGTATATGAGGCTACTTTGACACGCTGTGAGAAGCCATGGCTCTGCATAATGCCCAGCAAATAGTCATCAAGAGCATCAGAGGTGGTTAGAACTTGAGTGCTAGACCAGTCAATGCGTGCAGTGAAATCTCCAAGGATGTAGATGTTGGAATAAGACTTGGTGCTTCTTTTGCCGTGGGCTGTGTTCAATAAGTCACCGGAGACCCGGCGAAGTGAGGGCGGGCAGTATACGGACCATATCAATGTTCTCCCTTTCTGGAACGTCACCTCGACAAACACGGCTTCGAGACCCGAAGCTTCAAGGTCGGTTCGCTTACGGGAGGAAACGTGAGCCAGAAGTGCTATCAAGAGCCCTCCCCGTGGGAGCCGCGATCACGGCGGTGAAGTGTGTGCGTTGTGCCACCAGTAGTTTGGCTGTCATAAAGGGATGAATCGAGCCATGTTTCACATACTGCAAATATGTGCCAGCGGGTGGGCTTAAGGGGTGGCTTGGAAGCCCAGGAGCTTGTTCTTGAGAGAACGTACGTGTGAGAACCACACCTGTGGTTCACACCGTTTCCGTGCCTGTGGGCACGGAAACTTGTCAAAAAGGTTATTTTCCTCTAGAAAATGGACTAATCTTGAGTTTACCATCCGTTCAAAGGTTTTTCCCAAGGAACTGGTGAGGGCTATGGGCCGGTAACTTGAGAGTGATAATTATAATCCAATTAAATGCAAAGGTGCAAGCGAGCTGGACAAGAAACCCCTGGTTAGCTCAGTTGGTAGAGTGCTCCATCTGTAATGGTGGGGTCCCGAAACCCTGGTTAGCTCAGTTGGTAGAGCGCTCCACCTGTAATGGAGGGGTCCCGGGTTCGATACCCGGACCAGGCGAATTTTTCGGTCGCTCACCAGTCACGTAGCTGTGTTTGGAGATTTCTGTTTGCCCTTGTCCCTCTTGTTCCCCTTCTCCGGGGATTATTTTCGTCATTGAGGGTGATGATGGATCTTTTCCTGCTTGACGAGCGGGATGACCTCAGCCCTTTTCCAAGAATCTGGGAAGACACCTTTTCTCCAGATCCGGTTAAAAAGTTTAAAATCACCAGCAGGGTATTAGAATGCAAATTCTTGAGCATATAGTAGTGAATTCGATCTGGTCCCGGGGCCGTATTTTTGCTTTTTTTATTGCTGCCTGTAACTTTCGAAAAGTAAATGGTCTATTATAGGGTTTTCGTAGTCCTCCAGTGCAATTTATTATTTTCGTCTCTATAACACTTTTATGCTTTAAAAATGCAGCAGTGTAATTCGATGAACCTGATACAGATGCAAAGTGCTCCCCCAGAATATTGGCCTGCTGCTCAAGACTAGGCAGTACACCACCTGGCAGAACAAAAAGCGGTATGGAGAAGGCTCGATAATCCGCATTAATCTTTTGCACTTTTTTCCAGACAACTTTTACACTGGTGTGACTATTATCGCAGGAGGTGTATTTCTTCCATGTCGTCTTTTTGATTGACGACGAACATATCGAGCCTTCGCCCGAGCCTGTTTGAAGGCTAAAACATTTGAAAAGGTCGGGTACCGGTGTAGCACATCCCATGACTAAATTTGTTTTTTTTTTACGATTCTATCTGCACTCCTTAGTCCACCAGGGTTTTGGCTTAACAGGAAGGTATGGAGATGACTCTAGAATAGCTTTATGAGCTGCCTTAACTATAGAGGCAGTAAGGCATTTGCAGGCATCATTCACATCCAAGCAAACTAAAGTTTCAGGGTTAATCTCAGATGAACTTTCAAACATAACCCAGATTGCCTGGTCTACTTTCCAGCGTGACAAACGTGTGATGAGAGAGGATGAAGAAGCAGTGCAGTTTAAAATAATGGGGAAACGGTCGCTACCACATGGGTTAGGAGGCACATGCCATGAAAAGTTAGGAAAAAGTGTGGCAGTCCCAATAGAGGGATCAATGCATGATGAAGAAAGGTGTTGACAGCTAAAAAAGGTAGGCTCACCACTGTTAAAAAGACAAAGTGTTTGCGAGAATCAAACAGACTCAATAATTTTCCCTCGGATGTCATGACGTGTGCTCCCCCATAGAGGGTTGTGGCAATTAAAATCGCCCATCAAAAGGAATGGCACAGGGAGCTGGTCTAAAAACAAATTAAAATCTGAGGATTTCAAAGTAAAGGATGGTGGTAGGTACAAAGAGGACACTGTCAGAGCTCTGTGAAGCATGAACCGTACAGCCACTGCTTCCAGTGAGATAGAAAGTGGAACCTGTACACAGGGCACTTCTCTCGGGAGAACCACCGCAACTCCCCCAAAAAACTGACAGAGCACGGACGATCCTTCCAGTACACCTCGTACCGTCTGAGGAAGTTGGTATGGCTAGGTTTTAAATGAATCTCCTGCAGGCAAAGCACACGTTGCTTCTGTTCCTCCAGCAAAAACTTCAAATCATCCAAGGTTACTTAGGAGCCCTTCGACAGTTCCACTGCATTAGCACTGAAACCATTATAAAGATATGAACGGCTGAAGAGTGAAAGAAATGTCATCACTTCGGAGGGATCACAGGTTTTTAGTTTTTGTTTGGTCTTCGGATTCTGCCACTCCATCTCCTCCTGGTCAGACCCAGTTGTAGATGGGGAGGTGGACAGGGCAGGAGCTCCGCTCTCCTGAGCTCCGCAAGCAGGCTTGCCTGCCGGCTTGGGATGGTCAGAGCTGCGCGATCCTAACTTGCGGCCACGACCAGAACCTGACGGGAGGGTGGCAGATGTACTTGGGAGGGATTTAACCCCGTCCATCTGCGCCACCTTCTTCTGTGTTACAGAAGCTGCATGAGGCCATGCAGCTCCTGGTTGCAGGCGGTCTCTTTGGGGAGTGAGGCCGAGAGCCTCGCTTTTTCTCCCTGGTAGGAGACCGTGCAGACTCTACAGGCGCTGGCCTGTCTTGGAACGTGAAGCAGCCCGCGAGCCCACTCGGCGAAGAGAGGGAGCCCGATGCCCCTGGGTAGGCTTTGGGGTCCTAAGGGCGGCAGCCAGGTCTTCGAGCAAGACGTGGGTTGCCCTCGACTCCATACGTGGCGCAGGACCCCGGCGCGCCACGTCGGCATACAAGCCTTGTGCAAGGAATGACCAGCGTTTCTCGGCCTCAAGGTATGTGATGTTCTCTTTAGCCTTCAAGCTCAAGATCTCCTTATCCTGCTTCCACAGGGGGCAAACACGGGAGTACGCTGCATGGGTGCCCTTGCAGTTGGAGCAACACACAGTGTTTTCACAGATGTCTGCGACATGTTCGTTGCTGAAACGCTTGGCGTAGATCTCTCTTCCACGGCAGCTCCTGGACTCATGCCCAAACCGTTGGCACCTGAAACACTTTTGGGTTTTCGGCACATAGGACGGACACGGCAGTACAAATAGCCTGCCTTCACTGTCGCATAGAGACTATGCCATTCTTAAGAAAGAATAATATGTTTTGAAGGGGACTATGCCGTTCAAAAGAAAGAATAATATGTTTTGAAGGGGACTATGCCATTCAAAAGAAAGAATAATATGTTCTGAAGGGATCTCCTGACCCTCCCGGCGAAGTATAATCGACTTTACTGCAGTTACACCGAGTTTTGTAGGCCTTCAAGGATATCATCCTCGCTTACACCTAGGAGGTCTTCTTCAGAGATGACACCACGCACATTGTTCAACGTCCTTTGCGGCGTTACCGTGACGGAGGTCTCGACGATGATTTTCATCTTCCGAATGTCCACACTTCGCTCTTGTGTGACGACCTCCACAAGAAAGCCCCAGAATGCAGCTTTTTTGCTTGGTAGGAGTGTCCGATCAAGTGCTCAAGAACTTTGACAACAATGAACGGAGACCGCTTGGCGGAAGGGCGTTGATCGCCTTCAGAGTGAATTACAAGCCAGAAGTGCTATGCCGTTTGGATGGCTGCCTGGAACCGGGTTAGAAAGAGGGCGAGCCATAGGAGGCGAAAATGTTCATAACCTGTGGCGTGCCACCCACCAAGGAGCCAAACAAGGGAATAGGCAACGGACCGTAACAAAAAGGGCTTTGCTGGAACTGTTACTCTATTAGCACTGCCCAGGTAATATAACCAGACTTGTACGTAGTCCGTTACAAGTAACGAAATTACTTGTAATTCCTTACATTTATCAGTAGTTTAGTAACGGAATAATTACATATTTTCTAGAATAATTTTAAAGTAATTCCCTTACTTTTTTTACTTAACGGATTCCTTGTAATCCGTTACTTTCTGTTTAGGACCCCCCCTCCCTCAAAAGAAGGGGATGTTTTTGGGGGCAAAGTCGAGCGCAGTGACACTGTCACGCGAATTGACCAGCGCAAAGGGAGGCTTGGCACTCTTCAGTTCCGCAAAGCCTTTTTTTTTTGCAACACCAAGCCCCTGAATCTATTTTTTAGACACTAACAACAATGTCGAAAAATCCAAATGGCATTCATACAAACAAAAAAAGGTGGGGGGTAAGTTGTAGTCGCTTTTTTTAGTTCCTTTGTTTTTCTTTGCGATCGAAGATGGGGAGAGGTGGACACCAAGTGATTGTGTGCCTCTTCGAGAAGCTCGAGGTGGTAAGTGCACAGACAAGGATTAACAATACCCTTCTTGGTTATAGTGACTACGACAATTTTTATGATGTCACAACACCAGACAACGCTCCATCTACCCTAAAATCCTCGTTCGTTGCTGCACACTTATCATCTTCTCTTAGAAAGCCGGATGTATTTTTTTTGTTTCTTTCACCTTATTTTACCCTGTTTTAAAAGCTTACTTTTTGTAGTCTACCTTCTAGGGGTTGGCCTACTTTATTTGTGAATTCCAGTCAGGTTTTCTGCATCTCAATCACCCCTCTTGTGAGTCTTCTTCCTGTTTTACCCCAGCAGGACGCATCTTATCTCAAGCAGATATTTTTAAAAACAAAACATGACGGTGGCTGACGTAGACTTGATATTCTGGGCTTGAGAGGAGTGTGAAATTCGTGAGTTACTTATACTCGCAGTCAGATTTCTGTGGCAAAGCAGTCAATGCTAGGGGAGAGGGTGTACCAACCGCCGTACACGCGCTTTCCTCCTCTCTTGGGATTTCCGAGAAAGTTGACCGCGAGTATAGTACTGTGCCTTTCGCTGCCCATGGTATCAGCGGACGTCTATCTAGAGAACACCGGAGTAAACTGCAGTCGGTTCGTGCTCCGTGTGTTTTTGAACGGCACCAAGAAAGGTACACACGACAAACGTGCGTTTACATGTTCTTGTTTTAACCAACGTTCTAATTAATTGTTGTAATGAATGTCTTTTTTTTCGATTACTTATATTTACATACTAGAAACCTTTTTGTATCCACCAACGTCTCAACTGAGGCTCGACCTGTTCAGAACCAAAGGAAGAAGAATATCAAGCCAAACCTTATTTTTTTATTTAATTATCACCTTACTGGGTCAAGTATGTTTTGCTATTCTCTGGCAATATATGCCAGTAGAGTAAGATGGACATAAATCAATTCTTATTCTAGTTTTAGCAAGATGTATGATGACTTCTACAGCTTCGCGATTTTGACAGTGGATAATTTTAGTAGATCGTTCCAGTGACGCCGATAACGATATTCGATATTCCGCCGCCCCCTTTGCGCATTCATCATATTGTTATCGTGGGCATCGGAGGCATCGAAACGATCTACTAAAAATCTTGAATA
Source organism: Ixodes ricinus (assembly GCA_037355805.1). Lineage (NCBI taxonomy): Eukaryota > Metazoa > Arthropoda > Arachnida > Ixodida > Ixodidae > Ixodes > Ixodes ricinus. Next base: position 74,799 of record JAZHYW010051280.1, read on the forward strand.
TCAGGGAACGGCTGCATTGACGAAGCTTTGCTCTATTTTAGAGGTAAATAGAACTTACATTTCTTCGCTGAAAAAGCTCAATGCAGAGCACAAAACGTTCGTGAGGCACAGTAGAAACACAGTATGCCACTCCCATCCAGTGCCTCAGTTCAAAGGGTGTTCAGCGTAGCAGTCGACATATTGCCGCGGGCGCAGCTGACCAAGCAGGCAGCGCGCCCGTGGCCTAACGGTTATCGCGCTCGTCTTCTACGCAGAAGGCCAGGGTTCGATTCCTGGCCGCCCCTACACATTTTTGTTGACGCTGTGATGTGATGTTCTGGTGAATTCGAGAGCCGCCTTGCTTGATTCGAGGTTGCGAATGTTCTACGCGTCGAACTTTCTACGCCGCATGTTCCGGAAGCCCACGCGTGTACAAAAGGGGCTCCGCCTGGCAACGCCGAGTCAGTTTTCGCCCCAGCGCTCGATCTTGCTGCTTCGCCGCCTTCGACGCCCGCGACGCTCTCTTGTTATCTTTCTTTTCCCGTTTGTTTTTGGGCACAAGTTCGCCCCATTAAACGTTCAGTTTATTCAGTCATTCGCCGCCTCATCACTTGTCATTCGTGACATTTTGGCGGAGGTGCGGGGTACCGCATGCCCCTGCCGCGTACCCCTCCAAGGGCCCGCAGTGCAAGTCCGGCGCCAAGTACACGAAGAACCAACGAAAGCACCACCGAGATCCGGCTCAGTCGTCGAACCCAAGGCCTACACCCGGAATTCGGACTTCTGCCGCCCAAGACTAAGCAGCCAACGAAGCCAACGATGGCCAGCCAGTCGTCGCCGAACCCGTCCGCCGCCACCGTCGTATACCTTCCCGTCGCACCCCGGACTGCGACGCCTTTCCACGGGGAGGTCCACGAGGACGTTGAAGATTGGCTGCAACATTACGAACGTGTAGCCCGCCACAACGGATGGACGACTGAACAATGCCTCCACAATCTCTACTTCGCGCTCGAAGGAACTGCGAGGCATTGGTTTGAAAACCACGAAGCGTCCTTCACTACGTGGGAGTCCTGCGCCACCGAGTTGAAGCGAACTTTCCTCAACCACCACCGTCGGCAGCGAGCGGAGGACCTTCTCCAAACAAGGACGCAGGGCCCCAACGAAAGCGTGACCAGCTTCGTTGAGGATGTCATGCGCCTATGTGCCAGAGCAGATCCGGAGGCAGCCGAGGAGAAGAAGCTTCGCGTCCTCATGCGTGGCGTGAAGGCTGAAATTTTCGGGGGCCTTGTTCGCAATCCCCCGACAACCGTCGATGGTTTTGTGGCTGAAGCCACTAACATCGAGCGCGCGCTGTCGGCCCGAGCAAGCCATTACCATCGACTCGCCGGCGTGCCTGCTCCTCCAACCGCCGCATCTCCCCCACTGGACCTGAACACCACCGGTGTCGACGGCCTTCGAGAAATCATTCGCGACGTCGTCCGGGAGGAGCTCCGAAAGCTGCTACCCGCCGCTGACCGACCGGCTTCGCTCTCCATCGCCGAGGTCGTGCGGGAAGAGGTTCAAAGAGCCATTCAACCAGAGGCTCCCACCAGCGTAGCAGTCCCCGAAGAAGCCACGCTGACTTACGCCGCAGTGGCCCGACGGCCTCCGCCTCCTCCCCGCGCCTATGGCGCGCCTCCCCGACGTCAGTCTCCTGCGCCGGAGCACGACAGACGCCACGACGACCCGGTCCAGTACGCCTGCCAGGAGCCCCGTGCACCCCGGAAGACCGACGTGTGGCGAACGCCCGACCGACGCCCTCTGTGCTTCCACTGCGGGGAGGCAGACCACACTTACCGCCGATGCCCATACCGACGACTCGGGCTGCGCGGGTTCCACCCGAACGATCCGCGCCCCCGTTATGGTGAACGCCCTCGGGAGATCGACGAGTACCTGCGACGACCTCAGCCCCCGAGCCTGCGTACCGCCGAGTGTCCCGGTCGCCATCGCCACGACGTCCAGCTTCACCAATGCACCGACCCCGACGTGAAAGCCTGTCACCCCTCACTCCTCGCCGGGGAAACTAGGCGCGGCAACCCCTGGAGGTGGAGTTGCCGAAGACGACCGACGACAAGATCCTCCACGAACGTCGGAGGGCCCCCACTCAAACGCCACCAGAGACGGAGACGACGCCCCTGCGACGGTGAAGAATAACCTAAACATCGTTATCGACGGTCACGACGCGTCGGCTCTCGTCGACACCGGAGCAGACTACTCCGTCCTGAGTGGGAGGCTCTCCCAACGCCTTCGGAAAGTGACGACGCCGTGGGATGGCCCACAGATACGGACCGCCGGGGGACATCTCATCACGCCAGTCGGAAGATGCACTGCTCGCGTCGAGATTCACGGCGAGACGTGTCCGGTCAAGTTCGTCGTTCTACCGGACTGTGCGAGGGACGTTATACTCGGAATGGACTTCTTGAGCGAGTACAGCGCCGTCATCGACCTTGAAGCCAACGAATTGAGGCTGCGGAAACCTGTTGTAATGCCCAAGGATAACACAACTTTGGCAGCCACGTCAGCCACAGTGCGTGTACTCTCCGACCACGTGAACTTGCCACCGCGCTCGAGTGTACTTGTGCCTGTCGCGACCGAAAAAGGCGTCTGCGGAGAAGCTTTGCTGGAGGGTAGCGTCCAACTGCTCTTAGGAAGAGGGATCGGCGTCGCAAGAGGCATCGCGGAGCTCCAAGACGGACGCACTGTTGCACTCGTAACGAACTTCCGACAGGAGGCTCAGCACCTTACGAAAGGCACCGCCGTGGGTCACGCCGAGGAACTCCCCGACTCAGCCGCTATCGCCGGAGTATCAGAAGACCTCTCTTCGTGGCCACACGAGACAACGCCGCCTTCGCAGTTCGACATCGATCCAACCCTGCCTACCCCTCAACGGCGACAACTCAGTGACCTTCTAGCCGAGTTCAGTGAGTGCTTCTCCACGTCGTCAAAGGTACGCCAAACGACGGTCGCGAAACATCGAATTGTTACTGATGACGACGCACTTCCCGTTCATCGATCGCCGTACCGTGTTTCGGTGAAGAGAGAGAAGTCATCCAGAAGCAAGTTGAAGAAATGCTCGACGACGACATCATCCAGCCCTCAAACAGTCCGTGGGCTTCACCGGTAGTCCTGGTGAAAAAGAAGGACGGGACTCTTCGGTTCTGCGTGGACTATCGTCGACTGAACGCCGTAACGAAAAAGGACGTCTACCCGTTGCCCCGCATCGACGACACTCTGGACCGGCTGCGCCACGCCCGATACTTTTCGTCGATGGACCTGAAGAGTGGGTACTGGCAGATCGAGGTCGACGAACGGGATCGTGAGAAGACTGCCTTCGTCACGCCGGACGGACTGTACGAATTTAAAGTGATGCCGTTTGGACTGTGCACAGCACCGGCGACCTTCCAGCGCGTAATGGATACCGTCCTCTCAGGCTTGAAATGGCAAAGCTGTCTCGTCTACCTCGATGACGTCGTGGTATTCGCAAGCGACTTCGACGAGCACCTGAGACGTCTGCGAGCCGTACTACAGGCTATCCAGAAGGCTGGACTGACACTCAAGCCGTCAAAATGTCAGTTCGCTTACGGCGAGCTTAAATTCTTGGGCCATGTCGTGAGTGCTGAGGGTGTAAGCCCTGACCCGGCAAAGACATCCGCTGTTGCCGCCTTTCCGAAGCCATCAGACAAGAAAGCCGTAAGAAGATTTCTTGGACTGTGCGCTTACTACAGGCGTTTCGTTCGCGATTTCGCCAAGATTTCTGCACCACTCACGCATCTGACGAAGGACGACGTGAACTTCCAGTGGGGGAGGAGCAAGAACAAGCGTTCAACGAACTGAAGGAAAGACTCCAGTCGCCCCCTATCCTCGGACACTTCGATCCAGCAGCGGAAACGGAAGTTCACACGGACGCCAGCAACGCCGGACTCGGCGCAGTACTCGTCCAAAGACAAGACGGAGCAGAGAGGGTGATCGCTTACGCAAGCCGGGCACTGTCCAAGGCAGAGAAAAATTACTCAACGACCGACAAGGAATGTCTCGCTGTCATCTGGCCGTTAACCAAGTTCCGACCGTACCTGTACGGGATCCCGTTCCGCGTTGTCACGGACCACCACGCTCTCTGTTGGCTCGCCAACCTGAAGGACCCGTCAGGACGCCTCGCTCGCTGGAGTCTCCGACTGCAAGAATTCGACGTAACCATTGTGCATAAGTCTGGCCGCAAGCATCACGACGCCGACTGTTTGTCTCGGGCCCCAGTCGAATCTCCTTCCGACAGCACCGACGACGACGACGATGACGATCGTTTTCTCGGCGCAGTTACAGACGCCGACATGGGAGCACTTCAACGAAACGACCCGGAACTTCGCGCCGTGATCGACCACCTCGAAGGTCAAGGAAGTTCAGTCCCGCGAGTGTTGGCCCGAGACTTACCAAGCTTCGTTCTGCAGCGAGGCGTGCTCTTCAAGAAGAACTTCGGAGTAAGTAACCTTGCCTGGCTGCTGGTTGTTCCGGCCAGCCTGCGAGAAGAAATCTTTCAAGCATGCCACGACGACCCGACGGCTGGACACCTCGGCTACAGCAGGACGCTCGCCCGGATTCGTGACAAGTACTACTGGCCAAAACTCCCGAAGACTGTTCATCTGTACACACGGTCATGTCACGAGTGCCAACGGCGTAAGAAACCTCCCACGAGACCAGCGGGATTCTTGCAACCGATATCGACCCCTACTACGCCTTTCCAACAAATTGGAATGGATTTGCTTGGGCCCTTCCCGCCATCGACGTCAGGGAACCGCTGGATAGTCGTTGCCACGGATTACCTTACCCGGTACGCGGAGACGAAAGCCCTTCCGTCGGGAACAGCGGTGGAAGTCGCCAAGTTTTTCGTCGAGTCTATTCTCCTTCGACATGGCGCCCCCGAAGTCTTGATAACCAACCGAGGGTCATCGTTCTTGGCCCAGCTCACGCAAGAGATCCTTCGGCTCAGCCGCACCAGCCATCGTCGGACCACCGCGTACCATCCGCAGACCAACGGGCTAACGGAGCGGCTCAACAAGACGATCGCCGACATGATCTCTATGTACGTCGACGTAGAGCACAAGACGTGGGACGAGGTATTGCCTTACATCACGTTCGCCTACAACACTGCAGCTCAAGAAACCACCGGGTTTACGCCATTCGAGCTGGTGCATGGTAGAAAAGTGACGACCATGCTGGACGCGATGCTGCCCCATGAGCCTGTGGATGGCGGATGCGACGATGCCCATGCGGTCAGTCAGAGAGCAGAAGAGGCACGCCAACTAGCCCGCCTTCGAATCCACGATCAGCAGCGTGTCGACGCTCGCCGGTACAATCTTCGGCGCCGCGCCGTCCACTTCCAGCCCGGAGACAGGGTGTGGGTGTGGACACCGATACGGCGCCGCGGTCTCAGCGAAAAGCTTCTGAAACGCTATTTTGGACCCTACAAGATCATCCGACGCCTCGGCGATCTGAACTACGAAGTCCTTCCCGACGGAACGCGCCCATCTGCAAGACGTCAGCCGCGACCCGAGGTGGTGCACGTCGTGCGGCTGAAGCCGTATTACGAACGATAGAACTTTCCACCCTCGTCGACGAGTGAACTGTGAACTGTGAACTGCGGCTCGCGATTATGCTGTCCTTTTGCTGTGGATTTCTTTTGTTTGGTTTTTACTTTGTGCTGCATCGGGCCGATGCACTTTTTTAAAGGGGGGAATAATGCCGCGGGCGCAGCTGACCAAGTAGGCAGCGCGCCCGTGGCCTAACGGTTATCGCGCTCGCCTTCTACGCAAAAGGCCAGGGTTCGATTCCTGGCCGCGCCTACACATTTTTGATAATGCTGTAATGTGATGTTCTGGTGAATTCGAGAACCGTCTTGCTTGATTCGAGGTTAGAATGTTCCAAACACCGAACCTTCTACGCCGCATGTTCCAGAAGCCCACGCGGGTACAAAAGGGGCTCCGCGTGGCAACGCCGGGGTCAGTTTTCGCCCCAGCGCTCGATCTTGCTGCTTCGCCGCCTTCGACGCCCGCGACGCTCTCTTGTTATCTTTCTTTTCCCGTTTGTTTTTGGGCACAAGTTCGCCCCATTAAACGTTCAGTTTATTCAGTCATTCGCCGCCTCATCACTTGTCATTCGTGACAATATTGAGTAAGAAATAACGCAAAATGCCTGACGAGACTTTCGAGAGTCAGCTGTTGCTCAAATTACTCAAGGTCATTAAATGGAACAGGTTGCAACAATAAGAACTTGAATAACCCTCTTCCCTTTGTTTCTTAATTGAAGACAGCAATGTTGAAAGTAACGCCAAGAAAGTAACGGATTACTTTTTGGGGTAACGGTCGCTTACTTTTATGGGAGGATAATTGTAATTGTAAAAAATTACAATTTAGCCTCGAGTAATTGTAAATGTAATTCCTTACGTTTTTTCGTTAACGTGTACAAGTCTGAGTATAACCAAGTGTTGTTGTGGACAAGGGGTCTGTCGCCACCCAAGGTTAGCCCTTGCCGCCAAAGGAGAAGAAAAAGGAAAGAAGAGAAATGAGAAGCGTGAAAAGAAGGAAAAGACAAGGGGGAAAGAAGGGAGGGGATAGTGGAAGTGGTGACTGACTGAATCATCCTGGTCGGGCCAAGCCATGAAACCCGTCTACTGGAAGTGGGCGCCGAAGTGGTGTATTGCCTCACCCGGGGGGCCCAGAAGGGTCCAAACCTACCCGGGGCTCGTCTCAACCACCAGGATGCCCTTTTCCCCGGTCACGGGACAGCCACACACAGCCAGACGTGTGCGGGCGAGCCCGCAGGACTCGGGGTCCGTGGAGACGCCACTCTCCAAACACGTGCTTTCACAGGTGCCCCCTGCAGGGTAAGGGAACACAATCTTTCTCTAAATTTCACGGTGGGGGGTCACCTAACCCTGCATCGTCAAGCGTGTAAGTGTGCACATTCTTTACAAAAAACCTCGATAATTGGCAGATACCACGAAAAACATACTAGGGAAAGTTTTGAATCTTTTAGTAAACCCCGCCTAGGCGAGCGTTGTGTCAGCCATCCTTCTGTGGCATTAACCGACAAGGAAATTGCCTTTCTACAATCGTTTGAGTGTGGTTAATGGTGTGTGTCCTACGCGTTCTCGGGTGCCCCCAAGCGAGTGTGGCCTCTGATACTGCGGGCTGTTCTTTTTTCTTTCTTCAATACATCGAGTTGTGAGTTTGCGCTTGTCTCTTCTCTCTTCACTGTTCCTTTTTATTTGTGCGCAATTTTTATCATGTTCAATCATTACTAACTCGCCCAACTAACTATTTTACTATCAGTTTAGCCTTTGCTTGGGTATTTCAGTAGCACGAGGCTTTTAAAGAAGGATGAGGAAGCGTTGAGCTAAAGTAGCGATGCGGTCGATTATGTTGTAAATATTTGAAAAAGGGAAAACAGCACACAAAAAGACGAAGACAGAAGATGCAAACAAAAAAAGTGCCGAGCGTTCAGGGTACAACCTGCTTTGAAGGAATTGCTAAAACAAAAAATGAAAGACGATGTCGTTCAAGTGCAGGATTCTTTTGCCAAAGAGAGACTGTTTACGATCTGGATGATTCCCTAGTATGCTAACATAGAGTCACCGTGTGTTGTCAGAGTACCACATTCGATAGCATCCTCAGTTACTCTTCAATTTGGTTTTGATCGGCCATTTTGCCACCGAAACGTATAAAGTGGAATGAGTTTCAGGACTGCCAACTCCCGTCTTGCTGTTGGTCACGCCGTGATTGACCACCAAAGTTAGGATGCGCCCAGGTCCTTGAAATCACCGGTGAGACATGGCTGTATAAAAACAATAATAATTGTGCCGAAAAAACTTGTAAGCTAACATTTCATGAAAACATCACGCTCCTGTCATTCTGTATGAATCCGCAATAAGTTTTACTGCAAAAGAACCTTTTCCGTTTGGTTTTACGCAAAAACATGACTTCTAAAAGCTCATGGTGACCACAGTAAAAAAAAAAAAAGATTGAGCCCCCGTTTTGGCGCTTGGAGCCTAAGAGTTTCGGTACTCTGGGAATATTCAGTGACCCTAAGCTAGCCTTAATGAGACTGTCATTGATTTCATTGTAACTGCTTGAAGATCCGTACAGTTTGTACAACATTGGCACCCCAAAAACTGGCAGAGAAATAGAACAGGTTGTTTATTAGCTAGTGAATGTAGGGCTGTTTAGAAATCGAACCACTCTTTCAAGGCAGAGTGAGATGAAGCCTGGGTATACAAGAAAACGAAACACGAAAGCGGGGCGGCATACACCATTGTCGCCCAAGGCCAAGATGTGCAAGAACAAGTGAAAGTCAATTCCATGACGATAATCTTTTTTCTGTGTTGCAGATAGATTCACAAGGGGTTTCTTTATAATGTTAGATAAACAGTTAATAAACATCTTCATAGAAATACACTTAACAAACTATGAAAGTGGGTTGTACGTGTCCTCCCGAAGCATTGCTGTTATGAACACTGCAGTATGACTGTACACCTTGCTAGAACAATAGCAGAAAAAAACACCCATTTTACGCCGTTCTGATGCGACTTTGCTCCATGTAATTTGTGCCCTTCACAAAGCTCTTGACCAGATTAAAAGGCAGCAACATATGCTCAACACATCTACACACGTGGAGGTCGAGTGCTGCTCGCAAAAGTGACAAAACTGATAATATATGTTCTTTCAAGGTTACTTAATAGAGATTCGAAAGAACTGTTCCTGCAATATCTATATGGGCCCTAGTAAATATGTTTTTATTACTCTTGGGACACACTTCGCACATATAATCAAATTAAGCATGGTATTATATAGTTTATTTGCGTATCAGTAAAGTATGCACGTGTGAAATTTTGCGTCTCGTTTAGCCTAACATTGAAGCCGCTAAGCTTACTTTAGGATCTCACTTTGATTGTACGCACGTTAGAATCCGCCTCAGTGACAAGTTTTCGTCGATCGCGGCAACTATGCACGAGCGTTCGAGCAGCCGAACCGGGATTCAACACAAGGAGTTCGGGTACTTGCAGCATTTTCAGTACAGTGCAGCGAAGTCTACAGGCATGATATCGCAGTTTCAGGGCCAGTTTTCGAACAACGAGCGCTCACGTTGGAAGGACTTAGTTCAGGGCAAGGACAAGCTCGTTTTGCTGAAGCGTTATTTTGCTTATAGCTTTTTCGGCATTGACAAATAGATGAAGATAACGTTGCCTCGTCTACAACAAGGTAGCGTCGAAATATGATCGAACATTTACAAACCTTAACTGTAACGGCGTACGCCTCCAAAATCCCGTTTGCCTGTCACAGTCACCGTCCATTCAAGACGGCGGACTGTGAGCCCACGCTCTCCACCGAGACATTGAAAACGTGCTTACGTCTACACAGTTTCTCCCCCTAATCTTGGTTTCCTCCACTGAAAAATCACTCGCTGATCATACGCCAAAAACTGACCCGTTAAACCGTCCCACAGGTTGCCATATCGCACATACACAAACTACTCATCATGTTGCCAGTGTAGCCATGTAGCTGGCGACTCCCACTGACTGCCCGGACTGCGGCCGTTGGTGGCGCTTCCGTGGCGGAGCGCTGCGCCCCCTGTAGGTGCCACCCGCACCCTATTCTGAAGTATAGAATGAGTTCGTTATGGCCAGAGAATATCAACGAACCACTTTGCCTCTGTTGCCTCTACGGCTGAAGTAATAATTTGTGAGGGTGGGTGTCTTCTAACAGTTCTCAACAATACAGCAAGCTTGATTTAAAATCCGAAATTGTACTGCGCCGTTTATTGCATATTTAGCAAAGGCAAAGCCTATAATTTTGACTTTTTAAAGACTATTATGAATCGGAATGAATGGAAATCGATTAATCAATCAATTAAAAGTAGGTGATTGGTTGGGTTAAATTTTTAAATCGACACCCGGCCGTAGTATGAAATGCACCGTCGAATGTATTGTGGGAGCATACTACTCTTGTATATAAAAAGGTGTCACTCGAGGAGAAAATTGTTCTTTACGTCAAGAAAGATTTTATTCTAACTAAAGGTCGCTTTAAAACGTTCTATCTCGTCAAAAATGCTGCCCGTAAAAAAAAAAAAAGTAAAAAGGCAGTAATATTAGTTATCCTGGCAAAGCGTGTTCTTGTTTGACAGGGAAAGAGCGGAAAACGTTCTTTTGGCAATAAAATGCAAAGCGTACAAGCCACAAGAAAGTAGAAGAAGCCTGCAAGTGGCTCCTTCGCCTACAAGTAGATTGAGGAGACTGAGTTCGATTCTCTGAACTCTAGATTGGTGGAGCTTCTGCCTGCACGCGTTACAACACCTCATTATTGTAGCACTGTTCGCGCATGCTATCCCAGCATCAAGTGCACAAATTGAGAGAGACTTCTCATTGGCGGGTATTAATTAAAAAAAGCGAACCATTCTGAATTTGTCATAATTAACGATACTCTGTTTCTTTCACACAGCAAACTTCGAAAAGGGAAACGTTGCGTGTACATGCGCGTTTTTACAGCGAGGTAATTTATTGATAGGGTTCGGTGGATTTTTTGTGTGCGTGACCAAAAACTCTAGGCGCGCACCGTCGCACGCGCACGCCTTCCCCGTATAAAATATTCGAAGTAAAGAACCAAAATAAAGCGTTGACGAACGCGCGTGCGTGCCATTTGTTTTAGGCTTTCGCTTTAAAACAATTACTGCTGCAGACGCCGGCACGTGCGGCGCGTGGGACACCATCCCCCGCATTCCCCTTGACGCTTGGGGAATTCAGCAATGGGGGGTATTCACTGGCCGCCATATTTGAGGTCACTGTTTAGAGCGCATGCTCAGAACGAGCTCACATTAATAGGCTGCCAAGACCGGCAATCTTGATGGTGCGGTGTGCACGTTGCAAAATAACTGTGGAAGCTAGCCATCAGCACGTGCTCAGCATTAGCGCACACAGATATGGCCGCCAGTGAATACACCCTCTAGGTCTATTCAGTAGATTAGTTATCAAAAGGCACCATTTTCCAGTAGATTCACACGTACCCTGTTTCACACTTAGTGAGCAACGCTGTCAAAGCTATTGGCGCGAGCATGGGGCTTGATCTCGTTGATAATTTGCACGCGTTCTCGCGCAAACAAAATCATAGATGAAGCCACGCGCTCGCGCCAGTAGCTTTGACGGCGTTGCACACTAAGTGTGAAATAGAGTATAGATATTCAAAGTTTCCCTAAGATATACCGCTGTGCGACCCGCGTCGGTCCTGCCTACGCTCGCACCGCCCTCTCTTTTCGTCGTTCCAAGCCCGCTTGCTTGCCTAGTTTCTTTTCCTTCCGCTATCCAGGGGTGGCGGTCCCGTCACGCGTGTCTACATTCTGCCGTGTGGCGTTGCCGTCGCGCGTGTCTAATTTCCTCCGGCTCCTCGGGGCGGGTCTGTGTCGTGTGCTAAACAGCGTCCCTGGTCATCCACCTTCACAGAGTGGAATAGCTCATGTTTTTCTTCTTTTTCTCGACACTTGGCCCTGAGTTCATTTAAAGTTCCGAGCATGCAGTTGAGAGCTCGCGTTTAAAACTGAAACCGATAGAAGGCGTCGCCATCATTGAATAGTGTGATATTTTTTCACTAATGTACTCGCGCTTTACCCCATATACACATATACTTTTCTTCGGTGAGTGAGCGCCTTTCTTCTAGCACTTTTTTATTGCTTAGCCTAAATAAAGTGACACAATGTTATTAATGTGTCCTTTGTTAATTCTGATGTTTATAAAATATGCGTCAGGTTAAAGTGGAGTTTACGAAGCAAAAGAAAATTAAATATTAAAATTACCTTCTTTTTAAGCGCCTTTTCTGGACAGAGTGTCAGTGTCACGAACTCCCAAGGCGATCATCTTTGCAGCGATGCGAAGTGTCTGTGGAAGGATGATCGCGGCGAAGCGCTCTGAACAATCTTACCTACTAGCTCGTTTTCTACACCAGTAATCATCACGGGGACGCCGCTGATATGCTGGGATACCGGGATCATTCGTGGCGACGTCGAAACAGCGTCAGTACACAGTCGCCAATTGGTTTTTCTCACGCCCCCGGGTCATCGGAACGCAAGATTTTGCCACAACGCATGCTCATCGCCCCCTTCAAGACCATTAAAGCCAGAAGCATCACAGCCATCGGCTAGAGTAATATAGTAAACGTGAAAGCCAAAAAACACAAGAACAAAAAGAGACGTCTCTTCTTGTCGTTGTGTTTTTCGGCGCTTATCTACGATCATGTGCAAACTGGCTGAAATTGCCGTATTTATGAAATACATTACGTTTGTGACAGACCAAGGCGCCAACATTGTTAACGCGCTACGGTCCTTCACACGACTAAACTCACTTGTTGAACAATGCGGTTCGCCACGTGTTCAACTCGGAGTTCGTGGCAAATGAAGGGCAAAACCTGAAGGGTTTGATTGAGAGCACAAATGCTGTCGTGACCTTCTTGCAGCAAGGGGACGTTCTGAATCGCCTGCAAAAGACCGTCAATTAAGATGTTGAGACGAGGTGAAGTTCAAAACTAGCCAAGCTGAAATCGGTCCATGAGCTGTACGAGAGGATCGAAGCAGTGCTGTATAAACGAGGTAGCCTCCTAATGGAAGGAATCAGTAAATTGGATATGAAGCTGCTGATTGATTATCTTCGGCCATTCGATGATGCAGTGACGCGAAGGGAAGGGGGGGGCGGTTCCAACATTGCCGCTGTTCATACTGCGCTTGTACAAGCCGAAAAGGCACATGAGCGCATCGTGCCACCGTGACGATGAGCTCACATGGATCAAAAGCGAGCTGCAGAATACATTGAAGCAAGCTCACGACATTCACATGATTCCTACATTTCTTTGGCCCCAGTTTCGTCAGCTTCGCGTGCTTTCTGGGAGTGATCGCTATGAAGTCCTCGAGAATGTCAGGCAGCAATTGAAATCAGATTCACCTTGCGTGAGCCAAGAATCAGAGCTCCCAATAACAAAAGAAACGAAACAAGCAAAGACAACGTCGGACGACTTTTTTGAATGGGTAAACGTGCGAAAATCGACTTCAACAACTGAAGAATCTGACGAGCTTCAGCGATATTTAAAAGCAGGCTTTTCAAACGTCAGTGAGAGCAAACTTGTGCCTTTTTGGAAGTGCCATCAGAATGAGTTTCCAGAACTATCTCGACTCGTCAAGCAGCTTCTTTTGAGCCCGCCACGAGTGCTTCCAGTGAGAGGAACTTCAGTTTTTCTGGATATCTCATCCAAGAAAGAAGTACCCGTCTAAAGCCAGATACGGGAAATAATCTTCTATTCTTTCACAATAATGTCTAAGAACTCCCGCTCTACTGTGTGTTAATATGGAGGTAGCCGTGTTTTAGAAAACATTTTGTGTATGTTTCATAGGAGTACATTTTTAATTTAAAGCACTGTTTTAATTATAGGTGTCTGACTACCGATCTCGCCGAGGGTTCCACCACCGACCGGTGGAACGCACCTTTGTATTATTATTTAGCTTGTCGCTTTAGAAGTGCCTCTAATTTTTTCTCGTGAACGGAGATTCCAAATGCATTTTAAATAGCTTCACATGTGCTTATTTGTCTCAGTAACTGCATGACTTAATATACATTTAGGCAGACTTCTATTTAAATGCATTCAATATTACACTTCGTCTCGCGGAAAGTGTTTGTTTTTATAATATAATTTATTTGAATTCAAAAGGAAAGTCAAGGAGTGTTTTTAATGTGTGTTTTAATGTGCTCATAATTTACGGTAAAAATGTATTGCATATTGAGTTGTGATGTAAATATATTTATTAATAATTTATTTATTTATTAATTGATACCCTTCAGGGCCCGAGGGTATTACAGAAAGGGGGTGGTCTTAGCAACAATATATAAATTAAACAAAGACACCTAACCAGTGAATTAAACAGGACACAAAATATAATTAGAAACAATACACAAACAAACGAATTCACTTAACAAGAGAGTTATAGAGGATACAAAAATAATTGAAAAAAAAGCGACTCAAAAATCGGAGCTCTCGGCAGTCTCGACTACAGCTGCGGGTAGGCGATTCCAGTCCAGTGGCGGTTTGGGCAAAAGGACTGAAAAGAAATAAACAAAAAAAACCTGTGACAGTAAATATTGATAATGACTATCGAGTACACTGTATTAATTATGTGCTGTAGGGGCAGGCGAGCCAATATAAAAATATGTGAGTATAAGGAATTATGATGACTATCGAGTACTCTATTAAATATGTGCAGTAGAGGCAGACGAGCCGGACATTCCGCGCAAAATCAGCTTGATACCGGCGAAATCGAAACGGGCCTCAGCGGGCCCGTTTCATTTTCGGGTTGGGCCGGGTCGGAAGCGGACCGGGCTGGGTCGGATGTCGGAAATGGACAGTGGGTCGCGGGCGGGCCCGGGCCAAAGTAACAGCGAGCTGGGCCGCTGTTACTTTGGCCCGGCCCGGTCGATGTTTAAGAGCCCGTGCAGACCTCTGCTCTATGGCCATCGTCGCAGTCGGTGGCGATGCGCGTTGAACAATCTTATCTTCTCGCTCGTTTCCTTCACTAAGTGAGAGTGCTTTTGAAATCTTTATAAGGAGTTAGTTTGTTTTTCTGTAACCGACTCAAGTGATTGTATGCGGTTTTGTTTCTTTGCAGTAATGTGCTATGTCTACTGTAACTGACTGTTTGGCTTGTCTCTAAGCCATCAGTTGTTATCAGAAGTCCATATCATGCTCAGTTTGCAAAAACGGTTATCATTTCGGCCAATCATGCGCCGGAATTACAGAAAGTGCATATGCAGCCATGGTACCAGCGAAACGTGAGAAATGGCGGCGCGAACGCAGGAAAATGTAAGCGCAACTCAAAGCGGAGCGACTTCTTCGCAGAACACGTCACAGGGAAACACGCCGACAGTACCGGCCCCATTGCAGGAATTCGAACAAAAGCTGGATGTTCTGTTTGGAATGAAATCAATTTTTGACAGTCTCCTGACGCTACACGCTAAGGTAGACGAAGTATTGACCCTAAAACCTACAGTGGAGAGGCTAGAAGCGCACATACATGAGCTAGAGCAGCGGTCCTCAACCATTGATGTTTCGCGCCCCTTGTGGATTGGCGGAGAGGATGGAGGACCACGTTCGTGGTGAGGGGAAGGGAAAGTATAGGTTAATTGTGATAGCGATTTAATAAATGTATATAACTAAGAGATAGTGTGAAGTAGACTTCACCTATTGGTATGTACACAAGAAAACTCACCCAAAAATTGGAAGGTTTCTTCTCAGTCAGAGAAAAGACAACTTTTATTACCGGGTTTGATTGATGAGGCTGGGCTTCGAGGACCCCTAGTATGCCTTCACGGACCTCAAAGGGTCTGGGAACCTCCATTTGAGAACTTCTGAGCTAGAGAATAATGTCATTGAACTCCTGTGATAGAGGGCGCAGCTGGGAGGGAAATCAAAATTCGAGTACTAGAATTACAGCGCGTAGAATGGCCAGCCACTGTAAACTGCCAAACGGAGATGATTCAATCTCTTCGAGAGGACATCAACAGCGGGGAAAAATACAGTCGCAGTTCAAACTTTTAGATTCACTGGATGCCATTTTTAGCATTTGAAAATCTCAATGAGTGCTTATGAGCGACTTGGCAGCTAATTTTGAAATATTTAACTTTGAAACTATAAATATTCTTGCTGTACATAGCCTTCCCATTAAACCAGGGTTGACCCCAGTAGTGCGAATTAAGTTTAACGCAACGAAGACAAGAGATCGCTGGCTCAGTGAGCATGGAAAGTTGCGCGATGCGGATCGGATGATCAAACTGTTATCAGAGCAGGGCTCTACCTATAACGTTTCATCGGATCAAACAATGTCTTACCCTACCAAGTGCCTTTTCTGCTTTCATGCTCTCGAACCTAACAGGTTACCCATCCCAATCCATTTATTAAAAAATTCTACGGAACTTTTAAGTGCGCGCTTGCTCGGCATTGCACGGTGGTGGTGCAAAACATCTTTATTGGAAACCTTCTAGACTAACAGGTCCCTAGCCTAGGGCCGGGGTCCCGCTGGTCGAGGGATGGGGGTTTGGGGTTTGGGAAGAGGAAATGTGGATGATAATGGGCGTTGGTCTTGGGGTCTTCTTCCGTGTATCTTGGACTTGGCTTGGGTCTGTGCCGACTTGGCGCTCGAGGAGTTCCGTCGCCAACCTGATGACCTGTAGTTGGGTTTCGTAGTCTTTCGAGACGATTGCCGCCTGGATCTCCGGAGGTAGCTCTTTGGATTCTCTGGCTTCCTGGGGTCGTTTAGTGCAGTCCCACATTATGTGGTATAACGTAGCTCTTTCCTCCCTGCATAATTTGCAGGTGTCGTCTTTGTAGAGTTGGGGGAAGACGTGTTTCCCTATAACGGGGGTCCACATCTGCTCTGTCTGGAGTTGACGGAGAGTGGTGGCTTCTCTCCTTAAAAGTTTGGGATCTGGAGCTGGGAACTTCTTCCTCTCTAGTCTTCGGAGTCTGAGTATCTCCCCATATTCCACGGGGTCGGGGGGTTGGTGTTGCTGGCGGAGAGGGCCCGGTTGAGTAAGCCTCGGGCTACCTCGTCCGCGAGCATGTTCCCGTCCTCGTGGGCTGGGGTCCACGTTAGATTGATCTTCTGCCTGGGTCTGAAGATCCTGGCTGCTTCTCGGCTTATGGAGTTCTTGCCAAAGTTCCTGATGGCACTCATGGAGTCGCTGAGGATGTCCGTAACTCCTGGGACTGTGGTCGCCAAGGCTATCGCTACTTCCTCCGCTGTCGTGGTCTTTCCGGTCTTGACGCTGGCCGTTTTCAGGACGCTGCCCGTCTCTGCATGAACTACCGCCACCACACTGTGGCTGTCACCGCAGGCGGCGTCCACGTAGACTGCAGCTGGGTTGCGTCCATGTATTCTGTATAGGGCTTGAGCTCGCGCCTCCCTCCTTCCCCGGTCATGCACAGGGTGCATGTGTCTTGGTATGGGGCGTATGTTTATGAGTTCCCTTGCTTCCTGGGGTATCTCCCTTGGGGAAGCTGTGTCCTCATGTAGTGCGTGATCTCCTACTACTCGTTTTAAGATTTCTCTGCCCGATCTGGTAGCTTTAAGACGTTCCTGATGGGCTTTGCTTTGAGCTTCAATTATCTCCTCAAACGTGTTGTGGACTCCCAGATCCAGTAGTTTCTCTACGCTGGTTGTTCGGAGTGTTCCTAGGGCCTGGGCGTACGCCTTTCTGATGAGGGCGTTAATTTTCCTTCTCTCTGCCTTTGTCCAGTCCAGGAACGAGGCCACGTAGACTATATGGCTTATCGCAAAGGCCTGGACCATGCGGCATATACTTTGCTCTTTCATGCCTCTTCTCCTGCTTGAGATTCTTCTGATTAGTCTGATCGATGCCGTGATCTTCTCTTCTAGCTTGTGTATTGTTCCTGAGTTCCTCTTGGTTTCTTCGATAGTGAGGCCTAGGATCCTGCTCTTTCCGACCCTGGGTATAGGGCCGTCCTTTGTTTGAAGCTGGAGGGTGTCCCATCCTGTTTTCCTGTGCTTGATGCAGAGGAGCTCAGACTTGTTGGGGGCACACTTGAGGCCCGTGCTTTGTAATGCTTCTTCAATGACATTTACGGCCGTTTGGAGGACACCTTTCGCCGAATCTTCAGTCTTGCAGTTGGTCCAGATAGTAATGTCGTCTGCGTACAGGGTGTACTTGGCTTCTGTTCTGGCCAGCGCCTTTGCTATCTTCAGCATGGCTATGTTGAATAGCAGGGGCGAGATGACCGAGCCCTGTGGAGTCCCCTGGCTTCCAAGGTTCCGAGCGGCTGTCTTGATATCTGCGGCCTGGATCGAGGCTTGTCTCCCGGATAGGAAGTCCCTGATAAAGTTGTAGCTTCTTTGGCCAAAGTTGAGCTTGTTCACTTCTTCCAGTATTGTGGCATGTCTGACGTTGTCAAAGGCTCCCTGCATGTCTAGGCTGAGAATAGCCGAGCATCCCTTGACGTCTACGATCTCCTTCTTGATTAGGAGCATAGCGTCGTGGGTGCCCAGCTTATTCCTGAAGCCAATCATGGGAGTCGGGTAGAGATTGTTGCTTTCCATGTATCTCTGCCAGCGGTTGAGTAGGACGTGCTCCAGCACCTTCCCCACACACGAGGTGACCCCTATAAAAATGGCTACCGCCATTGTATGGATATCTGACCACCGTTATATCGCCCCTGTCGTCATTCTATCGCCCTCGCTTAAATTTTATGGGCACTTTATCACCCCTTTCTCGACATTTGGCACTGACGCGGTAGGCGCTAAAATGGTAATCAAATGGCGAAAAAACCTTTTAGCGTCTTTTTATTTACAAGTGTCCATACAATATTTGTATGTCGTCATTTTATAGTTATCCTATCGTCAATCTAGCGCCCCCGAAGGTGGTGGAATACCGGCCAATTTCTGCTGTAAGTGAAGCGAACTTCAACTAATGTAAGCTAGAGGTTCAACTGGCGCGAGTGTGCCGCCGCAAATTGAAACAGACCATACGTGGGAAATGTTTTTTAAATATAATTTAATTGCAATTACAATTACTTTGCTCCAAAAGTAGTTTAACCACTATTACAATTACTACTACATGAAAAGTAATTCATTACAATTACTTTAAAAAGTAATGCAATTGCTTTAAAATTACTTAATTCTGAGGGCGACCAACTTGGGCCATATAACTTCAAACGAGATGTTAAGAATGCAACACATTTCTTCATTCCTTGCCCTAATGTATGAGGAGGCTTAAGCATCGCTGTATAAATGTCACGTATGGTACATTCCTTTTGTGAATTTTGTTAAATTAATGAGAGAACTTGACAGTTTGGGTTAATGAAATCCTACGTTCTTATATTTTCATTAAATAATAATAAATTAGTTCATATACCCGAAGACGCCAGATCGCTAAAATAAAATTGGGTTGACACACTTTTGTTAGCCAGGCAAATAAAAATGCGACAATTCGTCATATCTGAATATTTTAATAGTGTTAATATAAGACTACAATCCACATCCACACGCACTAATACGACCATATTTACAGACAAACGTTTCATTTTATTTTGTAAATTTTTTACATTGAGTTGAAATTACAATGGCTCAAAATTTATAAGACCCGAATAGGGGCTCCTGAATCAATGATGACAATATTCACAGGTGCGAAGTCAGCTCCAAAATGCTTATGCAAATAATATCCGAGGTAAAACCAACAGAAAATAAACTTGAAAATAATACAAAAAAAACAAACAAACAAATGCGACGGTACTCAAAGAGGGGCGCAAAAAACTGGCAAACAAATAAATAATAAAACTGACTTCATAGACAATTAAAATCCTCAACCTCGGCTAAAAGCTGAACCTCAATTTTGTTTCTTTCAATATTTTGGCATGTTTATTCTACTGTTTTCTGCTCGCAACACAGACGGCGCCACAAGGCGCCGTTGAGGTAGGCTCCAAAGAGGATTCTCTCAGCCCTTAGTGTAAGCATCAAAACAACAAACAACGCGACGCTATTTTTGCTGTGCGTGTGTGTGAGTGCGTGTCTATGTGTGCGAGTGTGTCACCAAGCGCTAGGCCACTTGTGCGAGCGCTGAGGCTTTCAGAGAGATTCCGTCGGTACCGTAAAGTCTTGCAAAAGGAGTTGTAATTGTGCCTGAAATTTCGCAATTACTGACGCTAAAAAGAATTAAATTACAATTCCGTTTAGCCGAAAGTAATTAATTACAGTAACAACTTACAAAGAAAGTTATTAAATTACAATAATTAAATTAGTGTAATCGAACTACTACCCAAGTATGAAGCAGACAGCAACCAGTCGGAAATTGACTTCCGGTAATGCATTTCAGGTAGGGGTGTCGCGAACCAGCTGAGGTTCGAGTTCGACCAGGTTCGACTTTTTCGAACTTTTAGTGGAAAATTCGACAAACCTTGTATTGAGGTTCGACTCGTGTGCGCATGCGCGACAGGCTGGCCAGTTGGCTTCGGATTGGATGGTGATGGCTAAGGGATGAATTAAGGGCAGCGTTGATTGGTTATTTCAGTTAATACAGTACAAAAACAAATAAGTTATTAACTTCTTCAGTGATTAGAATTGGCTTCTTTTAATTGCAACTGTTTATACAATAAAATAACAATTTTCATAAAAAAAGTTCTCCAAACCTAGACATGCTTGTATCAAGGTCTGGCCACACTGTCCACAAAGTCGAACCGGTCGAATCTGGTGAAAAGGTCGAAGGTTCGTCGAACCGGTTCGACCCAGTCGAACCCTGAAAGTTCGACCTAAAAACCTGGTTCGACAAAAGTTCGCGACACCCTAATTTCAGGCGCGTTCAGAGCGGCCCCAGAGTCAAGGAGTCTGACTCCTTCCACTGGACGGCCAAAAGTCACTTCCGGTGCACGTAACTCCGGGGCTTCGGAGTCAAGCTCCGCCGAAGCACCGAGTCCGGAGACGCCGGAGACGGTGCACGTAGAGTCAAAGCATATCAAAAGAGCTAAAGATGACCTCATTTCCTGACTGGTGACGATTTTCGGCGAGAAAATCCAAGGAGCTCTGACTCGAGTCACTCCGTTCAGAGGCAAGGGAGGCGCTACTGAACGCGCCCCAAGCAAACCGAAACTTAAAAACCCGTCGTAGTTGTGTGGCTAAGCGAAGTTTCGTATTGCATATAAAACTTTTTTTAATACATTTGTTTTGGTTTTTTTAGGTCCGTTAAAACGTTTTGGTGTTTCGTTTTGCCACTGTTTTACTAATAATGTTACGTTAACTTTTTATTTCCGCATTTAATATGCACTTCAAAAAGCGTTTTACAAGCCAATCCAAATCCAATCCACCCTCAACTTTATTTGCGCCGCCGAAGTTTTGTTGCGGTTCGGGGTCTTTTATTTTCACGTAGAACTCATATCGATCCGATATGCCGCGTCCGAGAATGGAATTTGCGACTAATAAGTGGCGAGGCACCACGCGAGCAAGAATGAACAGCCCTGGAGGTCGTGGGCACAGCTCAATTGGCTCATTCCTCGTGCTTCTCGAAGGTAAGCCTTTTTTTCTCTGCATCCTTCTAAGCTTCCGTTCAAGCATCTCCTTGGTTTGTTTCCTTGCCCTGCATTTGCCTAATCGCGTTCGAGGAATGTATTCTGACTGTTATTTCTTCTTGGCGAGCATCTCTCCTCGCGCTTTTCGTCAAACCATCCGACGGGTTGCGAGTTTTAATCGCGAGGCCATGATCCGGTCACCCAACACGTCGGTCGACCTGTCAAACGTTTTATCGCGACCGCGTCAGCGTCACTTCGCCTCGGCACGCATCGCTGCGTACCGATATCTGTACTGGCCAGCTTTCTTTGTCGGCCTGCGCGTCTTATCGTTGTGGTTGATCTCAAGCGACGCGAACGAAACGCGTAAAAAAAAAAAAAAAGAGTAAAACTATACGCACTCAGGAGTGCATTTCGGACGAGATGGCTATACGCACTCCGCTAAACTCGTTTAAAACGAATGGTCACAACGAGTTTTTTCAGCGATGGCATAACATAGGGGCTGAGGCGTCCGCTTTGTACGCAAGTGGGCGCGGGTTCGATCCGCGGTGGGCGTACTTTTTTTTTTTTCATTTGGTTTTATCGAGGCATAATGCGATGTTTACGACATTTCTTTTTTGCGATAATGTTGTCGACGAAACTTCGCAGAATTAAATGGGACTCCCTTTCCGGAGGTGCGATCGGGGACAGCGGGGCTTGGGTTGCCGGCCGGACGCCGCGAAGCGGCGTGTACTGGTTACGTTTTGTAATTAGCAGCCAATACTGTCGCCGCGAAGCGGCGTGAACGCAGGCGGGGGCTGGGTTAACACGCTCCCCAGTGATGCACGCGCCGTTCGAAAAGGGTGGCCCGACGGGCATGAGTTCTCGGCGGAGTGCGTATAGCCATCTCGTCCGAAATGCACTCCGAAGTGCGTATAGCTTTACTCAAAAAAAAAAGCCCTATCTGGTTAAAACAATTTCATCTACTGCGCTTTTTTTTTTTTTTGCGATTTGTGTGAGGTTTGTGAATAATAATTTCGGGGGGGGGGGGGGGGTCATCAAATATAAATTAGATATATATCCCACTTGAAGCTGTGAATGCCGCTCGCTGTCATAATCGTGTTGTCCTTTTCTTTTTTACGTGCATTTAGTTTCTTTTTTCTTTTCATTGTGTTATGGGCGCGTCTTGTATCAAATTTCATAAATACGGTATTTTTCAAACTTTTTATTGGAGATATGAACTGTATCGCTTTGTTGTATGTTGTTCCTCCCTGCCACGGCCCACGGGCTAGCAGTATGTATAAATAAATAAATATGTACAGTCGGGGCGGAATGGGGCGCGGACGGCCGGTCGACGGTTCTCGGAGCACCGCCGGCACTGCGCTGGGGCTTTGAGCGCGCCGGGCTGGGGTTGAGCACATGCGAGTAGGATGTGTTCGGCCCTAGCTTGGCAGGTCCCGGGCTTCGGCGTGGCGCTGGGGGCCGTCGGCCTGCTGTTTGCGTTTCATTTTCGTTTCCGACTGTGCATAGTGTTATTGTTATTAGAGTTTATTGTTTATCTACCCCTCTCTCCCCTCCTCCCCCAACCTTTTCTTCTTTTTTTAGTTTGTGTGTTGCAGGCCACTTGGTATGGGCCTTCGGCCTGTATCTGCCGCACCCCCCGTCTCTCCTGAGCCGAAATGAATTAAATGAAAATCACGCGCCACCAGCGTGCCCTGCACTCTGAGTACATCACCATATTTATATCCGTGATGGCAGACGGCCGCACATGAACAGCTGCACGGGCCACATTCAACGAGATGGCCATACTACGCAAATCTTTCTCTATTTCAGATGACGTCACGAACGAAAACTGTGTCACACTCGAAAAGAGAAAACCGAGGACAGCAGGTTTTGCAGACACCTGGTTTTTGGAAATCTTGGAGTCCGAACAAACAGGTGCGAGAAGGCTTCGTTCCGTGAGGAGGCAACGCAAATGACTCGCGATCTCCTCAACGGAAAAAACCCTGATGAAGATTTCGGCAAGTCGAGTATGTTCAAGGTACTTCGTCTTGGGTAAGTGTAGGCACGGTTGGCTTTTGTCCGACATTATTTTGATTTAATATGCACTTTGTCTCGGGTAAGTGTGGGCACGATTGGCTTTTGTCCGACGTTATTTTGATTTAATATGTACTTCGTCTCAGGTAAGTGTCGGCACGGTTGGCTTTTGTCCGACATTATTTTGATTTAATATGTCACTATAGCGGGCTCTGCCTATTCGAAGCCAAAGTTCCATTGTTACAAACGAGAAGGTCAAGAGACTGGAATGGAAGTTCCTTACCGCAGGAGCGTTGGAAAATTGGCATTGAAAAAAATCACCCTTCATGATCACACGTTTCTTTGCCTCCCAGCAATTTTGAAGGTTGCTGTTAACTGCCGCATTCTCTTCCTCGGCTCTTTTTTTGTATTGATTCGGCATTGTGCAGATGCTGCAGCAAATTAGTTTGATGACTACAGTCCTGACTGGGCAGCCAAGAAACATCTTGGCCACACACGCACACTTGAGAGGCCTGACCCAAACACAAAAGCCAACCGTGCCGACACTTCCCCGAGATGAAGTGCCTTGAACATAATTCTTCTTCCCGGTGTTGCTGGAGGAGGGTTCAGCCTCGATCGTAGGGGCTTAGTGGCGGGCACGTTGCTGAGTGATGTGCCAACT